>SKCR01046501.1:0-54034 GCA_019454045.1 Zanthoxylum bungeanum
AGTGAAGATGGGGTAAGGCTCCGACTTCAAGTGTGTTTGTCATAAACATGTTCACTATTAGTTTGAAAATTGGATTTTTGATATTAAATGATGTACATAAAATATGTACTGATGTGCAGAATCTGCTGATTAGCAGGATACTGACTTCAGTTGAGATTGATCTGTGAATCAGAAACGGGATGAAAGTCGCTGTTTTAACCGTAGAAACCGAAGTTTAGGAACTACCCTTCGGGTGTGTACTTAAATTAGGAAACTGTTATAATGTACCTAGTTTGACTAGAAACATTATCTCTATATCTAAGTTTAACCCGTTGCGGGTATACCTTTATATTCTAGAACACTAACGTGTTTTATTTTATAAAGATGAAATTGAGATAAACACATTTAATGTGAATAACAGTATTTATATTTTGAATATAAATGAATCCAAAACGTATGACATGACAAACAAATAGCTCAAACTGAATTAATCAGATGAGACTTATTTGTGGCATTGTTGTCTGGGACATATTAACAAGACTCGTATATCCACACTTTCGAAGAGTGGGTACTAGGACGGATTTCATTCTAATAAAATAATGTCTACTTATCTAGTTTATTAGGCAAAGTGCCTAAAACACTTTTTACTTGGTAAAAGTGTAAGTGCCACCGATCTGTTAGCCCTCGTTCATAGTGACGTAAGTGGGCCCATGTCTAGCTAGGCTAGAGGTGGATATGAACACTTCGTAACCTTTACGGATGTGGCATCGCGTTATGGTTATGTGTTTCTTGTGAAACACAAATCGGAAACTTTTGATAAATTCAAAGAGTTTCGACACGAAGTATAAAAACAGATCGGCTAAAGTATTAAAACATCATGGTTAGACCGTGGTGGAAAATACTTAAGCAATAAGTTTCTCAATTACTTGAAATAGTATAGTATTTTTTCACAAAGGACTCCTCCCGGAACACCTCATTTGAGCGGTGTGTCCAAACGGACAAACTGAATCTTGTTGGACATAGTAAGGTTAATTACGAGTCGCTCTGAGCTACCATTTTCCTTCTAGGGATACGCATTAAATAGTGCAATACTTATTTTGAATAAGGTTCCATAAAATCTGTTAGACATACTTCATATTAGATGTGAACAGGAAAGAAACCGGGTTTTCTTATTCCTGAAGATTTGGGAATGCTGGGCATATGTTTGGATGATACCAAACTATAACCCAAATTGGATAAGTGCCTAATTTGTAATTGGTTATCCTAGGGAAATCAAAGTATAGTACTTATACAACTCACAAGAGAACAATGTAATTGTTGCTCGCTATGCGGTTTTCCTAAGAGGAATACCTATATGCAGTGGTGAGTAGGAGGAAAGTAAAACTCGATGAAAATCGGAGTAATACTATTCTAGGCACCGATTCCTTAATAGAACATAAATAGTTCATAAGGGATGAAACTGTACCACAATCTTCGAATACACAATAACCGCGTAAGTCGGAGAGAGTCAGAAAACAACCTGGGAGGTATGGGTTTCTGATCTCACCTCGTAAAGATGTCAATCTTTTTTAGGAATACGAACTGGCTACGTATGAGCAAGTGATACAAGGTATCGACTCCCTATTATGGCAAAGTGCCATGATATCCGAAATTGATTCCATGTATACCAACCAAGTTTGGACACTGGTTGATGTACCGGAAGGTATTGTGCCTATTGGTACTATATGAGTCTTCAAGGAAAACGTACATGGATGGCAACATACCAACGTACAAAGCTAGGCTTGTAGCGAAAATGTATCGTTATCAACATTGTGTCTGTTATGACGAAACCTTTTAACTCGTTGTCATGGATAAAATCCATTTGGATAATGCTTGCTAATGCTGCATGTTTCATTTATGAAATATGACAGCTAAACGTCAAAATCGCTTTCCTTAAACGGAAGCCTTTTGGAGGATGTTTACAACATCCTGACAGTTTTTTCGTACCAAAACATGCAAACAAGGATTGCAAGTTAATTCAATCCATTCATGGATTGAGGCAAGCATTGCGTTCTTGGAACTATCGTTTTGATGTAATCATAATGGTATATGATTTAATTCAAAACGAAAATGATTCTTGTGTATATAAGGAGGTTAGTGGGAGCGCAGTGACAATGATTGTCATAAATAATGATGATATATCATTTCTTGGAAATGATATTCCAATAATACAATCGGTGAAAGCTTGGCTTTCATGAAAATTCTCCGTAGAATACTTGGGAGAGACAACCTTTATTCTAAAAATAAGGATCTACTGGGATAGATCTAAAAGTTGTTAACACTCTCCGAGAACTCGTACATTGAAATAAATGTACGCGACCTAGTGTCTCATATGCTTTGAACATATGGAGTCACAATCAGGCCAATCCATGTGATGGTCACTGGATTGATGTTAAGAATATCCTTAAGTATCTTAGATGAACTAAGGATGCTTTCTTATACTATGGAGAATGAGAACTTGAAGTGACTGGGTTCACCGTTGCAAGTTTCCTAAACCGATAAAAACGACTATAGGTCGTTATAAAGGTACTATATAGTTTGAATAACGGAACAGTGAGCTGGAAATCTTCCAAGCAAGATACTGTTGCCGAATAAACAACAAAAGCAGAATATTGCTGCAGCTGAGGCAGCAATAGAAGCGATTTGGATCTATAATAATCCTAATCAGATTAGGTATAGTTCTGTTGGCAGCTGAGCTAGGCTACAACACAGTCTAAAGAATTAATGGTCTCATCAACGATCCAAGTATGCACTTCAACTATTCATATGATTCGTTCGGATCATACATCGTGGCGATGTGATGATCGAATAAATCGCATCAAATGATAACTTTGCAAATCCGCTGATGAAAGCAGTTTATCAGCAGAAGTTTGAGCGACCAGTACATAGTTCAAGTGTAGGACACTTGAGTGATTGGCTATAGGCCAAGTGGGAGATTGTTGGACAATTATGACCCATAACATCACTATTTGTGCAGAACATGGTGTTGTTGTACAAATTAACTATGTGACAAAGGAAATTGCTCTTTTATCATTTATAATTGGATTACTGGGATATATAAAAGATAAAAGTCCATATGATTAATTCTGGATTGATAAGATATGAGACAGTATTAATCCACTAAGGTTTGATCATTAAAACATCCCCAGTCATAGTATTATCGAGATTGGACATCGATAATGCGGAATAGACTAGTATTGCACTTGTGCGCGTTGTGGAAGCATAACGACATAGTTTTCATATATTTAAGTATTGGATACTTATGCAAGTGTAATAGTAGGTTGTTTTTACCGATGGTACGGGAACAGCTTCGCTCTGGATAGACTCCTCGGAATTCCATTGGTAGTATGACTATGTGTCTATGGAAGTCCGAATCAGGGTAGGTGTATTTGGTCTTAACCTGAGACTTGCATCGCTAATACTTGCGACAATCAATATACATTAGTTTTGGTCGTTCAGGGCTTTAACAGGTTCTGTGTACGCCTCTTCTGGGTATATTGAGAATCGTAGTGTATTGGGTGTGATGTCAAGACGGAAGTATCACTTCAGTCATATAGAGATGATGGTCACGTAGGATACGAAACTGGTACTCTTATATGCTGCAGCTATCGGGATAATATGACTAAGTCATGTTTATCCGATTATAGAGACTAGTTACCAGAGATCCGATATGTGATTCGTACAGGGCAGACACAATTCCAGCCCCATAACTTGCATGTGACATCCGATATTGGATCGCAATACGCAATACTACGCCTCAGATAGATTACATATTCCTTTAAGAATATTTCTAGAGAATTGGGTAGGCACGGTTCTTTGCTAGAAGCCAACCATGTCTTGTAAATCGGTAAAAACGTAGTACTAGGTACGTACATATTTGGATAGTCCGACGACCAGATTTACTGCCAACATATCCAGGGATCTCATGGGTCGCTTCCTGAAGATTCACCGATGACGTATGACACGCACATAATTAATCTGGGATTAATTATAAGAGAGAGAAAATTAATATAGGATTAATTACAGAGATATTTTATCTGGGATAAGATACTATTTAAAGAGAGAGAACGATTAATTTTGAATTAATCGATAAAATAATATATTCGATATATTAAACGAAATTAGATTTCGATGTGGAATTAAAATTGGATTAATTCGGGCAAACGAGTTAATAATATATTAGTCCTAATTAATTAATGACAAATTGATTACTGATTAATCAAAAGAATGCTTCATAACCACATACAATATGTTTCCAACAAGTTTCCAATCAATTAATTTACATAAGTAAAGAGTAGAGAAAATTCTAAGCAACACATATTGAAGCTTAGAAACATGGAAATAATTTTCAAGCTGAAGAAAATAAGAAAATACTTACAAAATCAAAATTTTCCCAAGCTTTTCTCTTTTGTTCTTCAACTTTCTCTCAAACTTCACTTAGTAAATCTTTGGTAACTTGTATTCTTAAAAAGAAAATGCAAAAAAAAATCCTTATATATTTTCCTCAATTGGGCGTGAATGTGAGAAAAATGAATGCAAGATTTTTGTTAATTTCATTTTCATTTTCATTTGATTAGGTTCTTGTTCTAAATGATAACATTTACCATAAAGTAATTTAAAATGTGTTAACAATCAAATGGTGCCATTTCCTATCCATTAATCATGTAAAAGATATTTATAAAACTACTACATTAATCATTTAATATTTAAATAATTAAATAATTAAATACAAATATTTTATAAATATGTATTATATTTACAATAAATAATCAAAATACATATATTGACAATAAATGTCAAATATCATAATTTGATAATTAATTAATGTGAATTTAATGATATCAAATATTAAATACAAATACACATTAATTAGGAAATGACCATTAGGTCCCTTTGCATGTATTTTTTGTTTAACGGTTAAACGATTTATAAATAATCTTCATTATTCATAAAAGTTGCCCTAGTGCTCTACGAGTATATTTCATTAGTGAGACTCTCTAGATTCAGGCATATCCGTCACGAAATCCAATTCCATGTCCATAATTCATCCACCCATAAATTATGACAACCACAGATAAACTCGCTAAATCATACGGGTCTGTAACATCCGGTGAACCGGACGACTCATACATACCAGTGCCTGACGATTATTATGATTCGAAGGCATAATACTTGATATAAATCATGTTCGAGTAAGTATGTGCTTGTGAAATGTCATTTGGAATATTCGAAATATTCCGTGAAATTTTGACGCGAAACTTAGTTTACTTTCCATCTCGAACAAAGTTTAGTAATTGGGCCGTAACTTTTTTATACAATCTCCGATTTTTGTGAAATTTATATTTTTAGAAAGCTTAGATCGAGAGCTACGACTTCTACGTTGAACCTTTTTCCAAATTCGAACTAAACAAGGGTCACAAATTGCAATTTCCGTAACTCCAACAGTAATTTCGGGAATCAACTAGAATTTGGTGATGTGGCAAAATGTGGACCATTCATTTGCAACCCAAAAATCAACTCTTACTCTATAAATAGAGAACTATTCACTCATCCTTTGGAGGAGACAAAACGTGAGGGAGATGAGGGAAAAGTTTCTCACTTGTTTTCTTTTCCCATGCTACCTTTGGAGAGATTGATGATGATTCCAAGCATAATCCATGACAAGTAAGCTTCTAACTTCATTTCTTTTCATTTTTTTTTTCCAGTTTTGGGCAAAGCGCCAATTCGAATTTAGAGTACCCTAGCCATGGGAATTTTTAGAATTGGCATTAAAATATGTTGGAATGTGTTTTAATAAGTTTCATGATAATATTAGAATTGAATAAGGTTTATTTGTGTATGAATATAATTGAGGGATTATGCTTGGTGATCTTAGAATTCTAGATAATGGTTGGTAATTGGGTGGTGATATGAGGTGAGTTTTGAAGTTGGAAAAGTTCCTTTGTGATTGTTTTAGCTTAGAGGCATGAGCATTGTTGAGTATGGCTTAGAGAGGTGGAAAATTAGGACCTGAAACTGGCCTCGCGTCGCGTCGCGTCGCGACACGTTCTGAAAAAATAAGGCCAAATTCAATTCAGTCTTGTGTGTGTCGCGACACGAACCGAAAACCAGGCTACTGTCTCAGTTTTTCCAGGTTTTTTCGTGACTCACAAGTCCGTGCGTCGCGATGTGCAAGTCCGTGCGTCGTGACGCGAGACCATTTCATAGGATAAAATTTTATCCATTTCAGTTTTAACCCAGAACATTTGAGACCAGCCAAAAAGGCTTCGTATCATTCTATATACATGTCAATTACCATAACACAAATGTAAAACATCGTATAGTGACAATAATTGTGGAATGCATCATATGATATGAATTCTAATCGAATTGTCCTTTGGAGGGTTATCGCAGGAACCACAAAATTTTTCGGTAAATTGGCACTATGCTAGTGAAACTTCAAATCTGTGAGTGGACACCTTCTTTATGTTGATTTTGCGAAACAGAATGATGTTCGTATAAGAAATGATGCCCCAAATACCACGGGCTGTCCAGAATGGAATATCATAAAATTTCGTATCAGAATTTTGAAGAATTACCGATTGTCCCCAAAGTCGTTCCAAGAGTGTATTTGTGTCCCAACATAATTTATATTATGTTACCTTCATCCCGTAATATAACAATACTATAATGTAATAGTAGTAGAGACTACCGGTCGTTACAAATTCTTCCCCCCTTAAATAGGATTCGTCCTTGAATCCTCTTTAAACTTGAGATATTACCATAGGTCACAGAGTTCACGGGTTCTTTCTGAACCATCAGCTTAAACTGACTTTATACTCATACCATCTTTATTTCCATCTACTAGGAACTCTTACTTTATTGTAAACTAACTTATGTTATCCGAGTTCACTATAACTTGTTGACTAAGATCTCTGTTAAATTGATCATTCATCATTTTTTCTAATTAAGTACGCCTTAGTTTTTCTCTTATCTTAACTTTTGTTTCATACCTTATGCTTCTTAAATTCTTGATCGAGAGTGGACTCATCGTCATGTTTTCATAAATTCATGCTGATTACTTTACACTACGGCCATGCTACAGCTCTTATGGTGCATCAAAGAAGCCTCATTCCTAGATCTTTTGTTATAATTTACTCACTCCAGCTCATTACCCGCATGAGCTATTATTATTTCTGAATGGTACTAGGTTCGTGGTTTACATCTACACCTGTAGTTCTTGATTTTTAGTCTTCTGATATCCAAGAAGATATATCTAAGAGTCTTCTTGTTGAGAACTCAACGCCCTCTAACTTGTTTTGTATAACTATTGGGATAGGCTTTCCAACCTTTACTTAAGGATCTTTATCTTTAAAGGTATTTGTGGTTTCTGTAATTGGGTTCCTTTTACTTCGGCTTTGACTCTGGAAGATATACACGACATTTGTATATATCAGGATGCTTACCGGTTCCACCCTACAAATTTCTTGCCTCTTCTTATCTGTATAACTTAGGATCTTTTAGTGCAGGGTCAGATTATTTATGTACTTCTTGCTAACTATTTTTGTTTACCCAATGGTTTTTTACTAAGGAGGTTGGTTCTGGTAGCTTCGCTGGGAGCTTAGCTGTATGTATACTTTTGCTTAAACTGTACTTCTTGTTATAGATAGGACGTTAGCGATTCGGTTCTAACTATAGTTCATACTTCTTCATACTTTTACTTTCATTGCTACTACAAAATTGGTTACGGTGTTCCACACTAACTGTTTTCCATAGTCTAAGTGCTGTCAAGGGTTGTTAGTCAAATACATGAAAATTTACCGTACCTTGAGGATTCACTCGCTATGCTAATTGCAACATTGCAGTAATTTATCTCCTCGATTCAATATTATCTACAAATCTACCAAACCACCATACTCGTGGCTAAGGCCGTCCCAAACCCGTAGTGGTTGGTCACTTACACTAGGGCTGGGGGTACTTTATATGGTTTACGCGAGCTAACACATAAGGGATCATTGTTTCATTCTAATACCCTGACACACTTCTGTCTTCGCTTACTAAGTATTCTCTCCTACTGTCGTCGCACCATGGCAGTTCATTTCAAAACCTTTTTACTGTTGATTTTTTTTCTTATTCTCTCATATTTTATCCTATAATTGGAACTTCTATGGTACATGCATCCTTATCCTTCTTCAATTTCATAAGAAAGTCTCAATGTTACGACCACATAACAAACTTGGTTTTAGAACATGGTTTATCCTCTCTTACATGTCTCTAGACTAATACTTTATCTCCTCATCGCTTCATCTAGGAAGCTTCTTTCCTAGATCTTTTTCTTCTAATTAATTTCTTCTTCTATTATGCTCTTGTACTGAGCCTGAAGGTTTTATGTTTTGGTCTCTTTCACTACGCATTTACTTGTTCATGGGAGTATTTTGAGACGATCATCGAGGTCCATCTTCGTTACTGCTGTGTAGTTAGGGTTGGGAGGGTGGGGTTTTGGGTCTTAAAGCCTTTTCCAGATGCAGTGTTCTCACTAGCTACTCGCACTGTAGTTGCGCATGCTGCTCATCTGCAGCTTAGGACTCTCTAATTTACATTTCTTGTATTGGTTCCCGTACTAAGGTACTCCAGCTAGGTACTATCGGAATTACCTTCTTCGACCTTACTCCTGACTCATTTCAAACTATTTTCCTTACTACCCTCTTATTGAGAAACTCCTTAAGGTTCATGCTTTCTCAAACTCCTACCGTACTTCCTTTGTTATTCCTCCTACCAACCTCGGTCTCTTAACTTTCTTTAGCCATTACTTCCCTAGAAGCTCCATATTTACAACCAATTGTGGTATTTCCAATGTATCTTTAGTTTCTCTTACTAATTTTTTTCCCTTCTCTGGCAAGGTAGGAAGTTTCTATATGAATTAAATACTTTGGTCCTTTACTTTTTCGAGTCTATACTTCCTCGAAGGCTTTCAGTTCTATGATAGGGCAGGTCATCATTCTTCTAGATTCAGCTAAACATACTGTGAATTTTAATCACTCCATCTCATACAAGATATTACTATCTTCTAATTCTTATTAGGTCCAGTTGAACTTTTTTTTTTTAGTTTTCTTACTGTCTGATGCTCCTATTTGCTTGTTCTTCTTTTATAGGGCTCTAAGTTGAAGGGTTAACACATGCATTCAACCGAGATCTATGAATACACATTTCTATTATTTACTTTAGTTTGGTGTTGGTCTGATTAAGTGTCTATATACTTACTAAAGTCGAGGCTACTGGAAGGAAGAATTTATACACGCTCTGTTGGGATCCTTAACTTTTATCAAATATCATGAGGTCTCCTCTTACTTTTCTACCTTCAAGCTATATCTCTAATACTATTCATACTAAACCTCATTGTCACTTCCCATATCATTCTTATTTATTTCCACATCTCATCTCTTGGCTCTAAGCTGTTGCCGCCAAGGCTGGCGATGTTTCACTCTCATGAGCTATTTTCTAAATCTCTGCTTTATGCCCTTACTATAGGTTATAACTATGCCTTTTAATCTTATTTTTCGCTTTGGTATTCTTGTTAACTCTTGAGTGTCTTCCGTCTCATGAGTCTATCCTTTTAAACTTACACGGATTTCTACTGGCACTGGTCTGATCTATGGGTTTCTACTATGTTAAGTCTATTGTGTGGACTCCTACTAGTACTGCAAGCCTCGTGCTGGGTTGCCTAGATGCTTGGACTATACTGGGTTGTCTCTCGTTCCTAGCTCTGATAATATATGCCTTCATAGAGTCTTTTATGAAATAGACTCTTTCAGGGCAATTCTTTCAACCGGTATTACTGAAGGGGTGAGGGTCTGGACGTTTAGGGTTGTATCTAAGTCGGGTTTCTTGGGGGTAAGGTAACTTAATTCTTTTTTTTCCTTTACGACGTTCATCCACTCTAACTCTTATGAGTCCGAGTTTGGGTGTTTAGAACCATACATCCTTGGTGACACCTTGTGTCCATCTCTGTCTATTCTTCGTGATTCGGGGGAAAACTTGCTATCTCCACAAGTTATTCGAAAGCTATTGGATTCGTTTGGAAGAGTTTTCTAAGGAGATAATTAATCTTACGAAATGGAAAGAAAACTTACTTAGGTCTACTAGGCATTTTACTCTTATTCAACCTTGTTCCCATAGGTTTTGGAATTTTCTTATCTATTTGCTTCCATACCTCTATCTCTATTTGCTTTTGATTGCTTAAGTATCTACATTATATCTTTCACCTCTCTATCTAGCTTTTTATTTCTTTATCTACTTTCCTGGGTGGGTATTCCGGGAACTTTACTATCTCTTTCTGTCTCTTTACCTTTCTTTGTCTCTGGCTGTCTAAACATCTATGCATTCTCCTCACTTTTCTTATAGCTTTCCTTTTCCACTCCCTAAGGTGAATTTTCTTAGATCTTTACTATCTAGTTCATTGCTCATTCTGAACTTCTGGTGATAAGCCAGGATAACTACATGAGAATTCTCAACTTGGATCTAGAGTATATTTGTTCTCATAAGGAATACTATTCGAATAGTCTGGCAAAGCTCACTAACCTGTCTATAGGACTTGAGGACGTACTCGAGGATCGGATACTGGAGAGGTAGTGCCCCGCATATAAGTTTACCGGACATACTATGTATACAAGACCCCCATACTCTACCCATTGCATTCATTGACTCCCTAGACCTTGCTCTGATACCATCTTTGCAACATCGCCGATTAGGAGATTGCTACTGGCAGGGAATAGGCCATTCTACGATGGTTTCTAAGGCATTCCCAAGATCATATTTGAGCATAAAAACATGTGAATACAAAAGGAGATATGGCGGAATCATACTCACTTTGAACGGTTTTAGGATGTGTTGAACACAAAAAAAAATCCCTTGAAGTGCTCGGCCAAGATCACCTTTGGTTGTTGAATCCAAGCTCCAAGCTTTTGATGATGATTCCAAGCTCAAGGATATGTTTCCCTTACACCTTGTCACCTTGTATGATCCCTTTGAGTGCTAGCTCTCTTGAAAATTTGAAACAAATTTTCTTCTTTTTCTTCCCTTAGTTTCAGCCAAAGAAGAGAGAAATAGGATAGAGGAATTTCTTGCAAAATGGCGTGAATGAGAGAGTGGGAAGTGAAGTGAGTTGACTTGTTTTGTATTTCAAAAATCAAAATTAGATATACCAAATATTTGGTATTAGTCATTCACTTCTTACACATGTTTGGTGTGTTTGACAAGTTATAACCAACTTCACCAAAAACCCATCAAAAAAGTGACTAGCTGATTTGAGTGGTGATGTGACTTGTGGGCCCCACTTGATTCAAAATCCAAGTGGGTCCGCAAACACTCCAGAGATCAGGTTCGCTAATTTCGAATTAACGAATTTCCGTTGCGACGTAATTAAATCAATTTAATTAAATAATTATGCCAAGCAAAATCACTATTCACGTCGCTCGCAAATTAATTCTAAATTAATTCGTTTGCCCGAATTAAAATCTAATTTTAATTCCACGTCGAAATCTAATTTCGTTAAATATATCGAATATATTATTTTATCAATTAATTCCAAATCAATCATTCTCTCTCTTCAAATAGTATTTTTTCCTAGATAAAATCTCTCCGTAATTAATCCCAGATTAATTATGCTCGAATCATACGTCATCTGTGAATATTCAGGAAGCGACCCAAGAGATCTTGGGATGTTGGCAGTAAATCTGGTCGTCGGACTGTCCGAACACGTACGTACCTCACACTACGTTTTTACCGATTTACTAGACATGGTTGGCTTCTAGCAAAGCACCGTGCCTACCCAATTCTCCAGAAATATTCTTAATGGAATATATAATCTATATCAGGTGTAGTATACGTAGTATTGCGAATTGCGATCCAGTATCGGATGTCACATGCAAGGCTTGGGGCTGGAATAGTGTCTGCCCCGTACGAAGCATATACCAGATTACAAGCAACAAGTCTCTTTAATCGGATAATCATAACCATGTCATATCATCCCGATGGTTGCAACCATTTAGAGTACCAGTTCTGTATCCCTGCGTGATCATCATCTCCATAAGACTGAAGTGATAATTCCTTCTTGACATCACACCCAATACACTACGATTCTCAATAAACCCAGAAGAGGCGTACACAGAACCTATTAAAGTCCTGGACGACCAAAACCAAAGCGTATTGATTGTCGCAAGTACTAGCGATGCAAGTCTTAGGTTAAGACCAAATACACCTACCCTGATACGGATTCCCATAGACATATAGTCATACTACCAATGGGATTCCCGCCGGGTCTATCCAGAGTGAAGTTGTTTCCGTACCATCGATAAACACAACCTCTTATCACACTTGCATAAGTATCCAATACTTAAATATATGAGAACTATGTCGTTACGCTTGCATAACACGCACAAGTGCAATACTAGTCTATTCCGCATTATCGATGTCCAGTCTCAATAATACTACGACTAGGGATATTTAATGATTAAACCTTTATGGATTGATACTGTATCATATCTTATAATCTGGAACTAATCATAAGGACTTTTATCATTTATATATTAGTAATCAAATTACAAAATGATAAAATGCAATTTCATTGCTACATAATTAATTTGTACAAAAACCACAATGTCTTTTACAAATAGTGATGCTATGGGTCATAATTGTCTAACAATCTCCCACTTGGCCTATAGCCAGTCACTCAAGCATCTAATACCTGAACTATGTACATGTCGCTCAAACTTTTACTGAGGAATAGCTTTCGTCAGCGGATCTGCAATGTTGTCCTCTAATGCGACCTTCTCGATCTTCACATCGCCACGATGTATGATCTCACGAATCAGATGGAAACGTCGAAGAACATGCTTGGATCATTGATGAGACCGTGGTTCCTTAGCCTGCGCTATAGCCCCGTTATTGTCACAATATAATAGAACAGTCTCATCTGCTAACGTAACTACTTCTAATCTAATTATGAATTTTCGGATCCAAACTTCCTCTTTTAATGCTTCAGCGTGTGCAGCAATATACTCTGCTTCTGTTGTTGAATCGACAACAGTCTCTTGCTTGCCACATCCGTTAAGGTCACGAAATATTCATGTTCACATCTAGCCTAGCTAGATATGGGCCCCCTTATTTCACCATGAATAGGGCTAACAGATCGGTGGCTTTCATACTATTACCAAGTAAATAGTGTTTTAGGTGTTTTACCTAATAAACTAGATTCGCAGACCTTATTTGAATAGTCAAATCAGTCTTAGTACCCACTCTTCAAAAGTGTGGATATACGAGTCTCGTTAAATTGTGTCCAAGACAACAATGCCACAAATAAGTCTCTATTGATCAAATCAATTTGAGCTATTTATTTGTCATTTTATATGTTTGAGATTTTATTATATTCAAAATATAAATTCTGTTATTTACATCTAATGTATTTATCTCATTATCATCTTTATATAATGAAACACTTAGTGTTCTAGAATATAAAGGTTTTATCCGCAACGGATTAAACACTGATATAGAGATAATGTCTCTAGTCAAACTAGTTACATTATAACAGTTCCTAATTTAAGTACATACCCAAGGGTAGTTCCTAAACTTAGGTATCTACGGTCGAAACAGCGACTTTCGTCCCGTTTCCGATTCGCAGAGAAATCTCGGCTTGAAGTCAGTATCCAGCTCATAGCGGATTCTGAACATCAATACATATATTTTATGTACCACACTAAGTATTTAAAATCCAATTTCAATACTAGTAGTGAACATAACTTTGACAAATATTTTAAAGTCAGAGCCTCGCCCTTTCTTTAATTCCTTCGTGTCTTCCATATCCAAATGGTAGTCACTTTGGGATATGTCAATATCTTTTCAATATTTCACAAACCTTGGCCAAGCCTCGGGTTTCGAATATCGAAACGATGTGCACCTCGTGCTCATGCCCAATTGCAAACTTTGACTTTATCTCCTCTAGAATAGTCAATTAATTCTCCAAGAATTATAAATTGCAATTTAATACTTCTTAAATCTAAAATTAGATTTATGACAAGTATATTAAATTAAGCATTAAAGTCATCATCACATAAATCTTCCAAAGATTTTATGCTCTACTTATTTTGCTTAATTTTGGGCGTAAGGTATAATAAGTTATTTTATCAAATAAAGTAACCTATTATTTATTCCCAATTTGAAAATTAAATCATTTAAAATATTTTAATCCCAGATTATATTTTAAATATCCAACTTTTCAATTTCTTATCTTGATTACAATAGTCCAACTATTTAATCAACGATTAGTGGTACTATATATATTATAATGATTATAATAGTCCAACTATATAATCAAATATAATCCAAATTAATTAACCTCAATTACATTGATTACTATAATCCAATTATAAAATCAACTGTAAACTGAAATTAATTAATTCAAATATATTGATTAATATAATCCAATTATATATAATCAAGTATAATACAGTCCAACTGTTTATTAAAACAACAATTTAAATATTAGTCCAACTAACATTTAATATTACGACGAAATAATTTGAATGAGCGCGTATGGCGAGTAAGTAATTGAACGAATATTGCAAATTCAATTTTTGCCTCCCACTATTTTTCGTCGAGCCTCTAACCCTCTGTCGAGTACTCGGGAAACCGTGTTTCCTAGTGGGCTAGGATCCCGTTAAATATCACACAATCTTGACTTTGGCCAACAAATTGTATGATAATTAACTAGGTAGATCTCGAAGATCAATTGGATCTCATCCAACTCCTAGATCCAGTAGGTGGACATCCAAGTCCCAAACATATATCTACTATATGCCTATATATCGAATATATACCCTAACCTTTTTCCTCTGAATCAACTAGGCCTTGGCTTTGGCACAACAAACCTAGTGATCCCAGTCAAGCGCGGACCCATTGACATGGAAGCTTCGTAATCAATGTCAATGGACAAGAAGTGGTCTTGACTTTGGCCAACAAACCACAACTTGGACACGACACCGATATGGAACAAAGCCTCGTGATTAAAACACATCTTTGACGGACAAGGGCTTGACTTTGGCCAACAACCCATGCCAATCTCGGATCTTGAGTAAGAATCACTCAATGGAAGGAAAATAAACGCTTGATATTTAACGAGGGTTTTTCGCGTGCAAATTGGCTACCAATTTAGTTATCTTTGTTAAGATCTCATCATCATACACCCTTAAACATGCATTCTAAATACATAATTAAGCGAGTATGAAAATAAATAATAATGATATGCGGATGGATACTTTACATTGATCCTAGATCAAATCTCTCCCTTTCTCACTCAAGCTAGCACTTGTACTACTTCTACCCGTTACACTACACTTCTAAAGAAACCTCATTTACATTGAGGGGAATAGATGAGAAGAGAATACAAAGAGAATAGAGGTGATAAGGCTGGACACGCAGGTCCAATTTAATAAATCGAATTTATTACAACAATTTCTAAAATTGCCCCACCCATCTAATATCCATCCGATATACATTATTCATGCATCACAACCATGTATTCACTCATATAACCATGCTATCAATCAATCTAATCAAATTAATTAATCTGATAATTAGTGATCATCCAATGTTCAAACAACGATTTGATTTTGTTCGAGTCAAACTCGTTTTTGCGAATAAGTACTTAAAGTACAAATTCTAGAATTAAATTAAACTACACAATTAAATCCAATTCAATTTGTATTTAATTCTAATTCACTATTTAATTTCAAATTAAATATCACACTTTATTAATAAACCTTTTACTAATTAAATTCCAAATTTAATTGTTACGGGTCTCAAAGCCCGATTAACGTCCAACATCAACTTAATTAAAGTCCAATGGGCTTTTAATTAATTTATTAAGGCGCGGACTTTTGGTCAACGCGGGTCAAACCTGCAACCAAAGTCCAATCCGGGATTTACCCCATAAGCCTTTAAATTAATTTTGGCCCATTAGGCCCAATTAAATTACAAAGGTCCATTAGTTGCATTTGGGCTTTATGGTTAAGGTTTTGGGCCCAATTGGATCCAATCCATTTGGCCTAAACCCAACTTGATAAAATCAAGCCCAATAGGCCCAATTACAACATTAGAAGCCCAAATCCAATTTAAGGCCTCAAATAATTAAATTACATAAATCCAATTTAGCAATTTAATTACTTAAAGTGCATTACATGATTAATCAACTAAATCAACATTTCCAAAACACTAAATTAGTCCAATTAATCATACTCATTTTCATCATCACATGTCCAACACATTAAGATTAAAATCAAACTCATTACATGCTTTACTTTATTCTTGGCAATAAGGTTAATTACATGTCCGATTTGTTTCAATCCAATTAAAAACCAATTCGACATTAAATCAACATACCCTCAATTGTTTCAAGTCATCCAATGATCAACGAAACAAAACTACCAAGAATTAGGGCATACTCCTATTCGGCCAACACATCAAAATTGGGGAAATTTGTTCCAAACAATATTTAATCAAATTGATCCAACCAATCATCAATTAAACAAGTATTAAGCATACTTAATCATCCAATTTCATAATTGCATGATCAATTTCATTTTACCCAATTTCAAGTTTCATGACATACTTTCAAAATTGGGGAAATTTGTTCCAAACAATATTTAATCAAATTGATCCAACCAATCATCAATTAAACATGTATTAAGCATACTTAATCATCCAATTTCATAATTGCATGCTCAAATCAATTTTACCCAATTTAAAGTTTCATGACATACTTGGCAATTTGGGGATTTTTCGTCCATATCGAATTCAATCCAATTGATTCCGCAATCGACGTTAAATCATCATCCCGAATGATTTCCAACACTTCCAATTGTCAAAAATCAAAAATCCCAAGACATTAAAGAACATTACATATTCGGCCAAGGAGGAAAATTTGGGGAAAATTGATCCAATCATATTTTCTTCAAATTGACCTAATCAATCTTCAATTCAAACACAATTAAGCATACAAATCCATCCAATTTAATTTATCATGCTCAAATTCAAGTTTGCCCAAATTTTAGCCCTAACATTTTTCATGCTTTTAACCTAAGCTCTTGATGCCATTGTAGGAGTTGCTATAGGTCCCAAGATCAAAACTCAAGCATGAATCATAAGCGAATACAACGACGGAAGTGCGGAATACTTACATCGAGCGGTTGAGATGCGATTTGGCAACAAAAACGAACTGAAATTCTGCTCACTGCCCACTGCTCATGTGCGTGAACTGCAGCAGTTTGTGCTTCTGTTTTGCGCCATTTTGATCAAGAAAAACGAGCTTCAAGCTTTATCAAAAACGTTCCTTGCTCATGGGTATACTTCCCTTATCACCTTGGCATGATCCCGGAGTGTGCTAGCACTCTTGTTTTGCCACAAAACACACTTGCTTCCCTCCATTTTCTTTAAGTCTTGTTCGGCAGTTCACTGCCTCTTGAAACCAGAAAATGGCGTGAGAGAAGAGAGGAGAAGAAGAGGAGAGAGAGTTCTTTTCAATTTCTTTTTTCTCTTTTATTTGTTTCAAAAACGTAAGAGACCAAATGAAAAGCAATGATAAGATATCAAATACCAAAATGAATTTTTAATTAAAAAACCCTTCAAAAACCGTGAAAGGTTTTCCCTCCAAAGGAAAATTCATCATATGCCATCATTATCTCACATTGAGAATAGAGACAATGTATCATCCCATAAAGGTGACTAGATACATCCATCATCTATTCATGTCAAGTAATGAGATATCGCGATGTGATTTGCGGATTCCACCCATATCAAAATACGAATGTGTCCGCAAACACTTTCGGGGTCAGTTTCGCTAATTCCGAATTAACGCATTTCCGTCGCAACGAGAATTAAATAATTTCGCCTAGCGAAATTACTATTCAGATCGCTAACGAATTAATTCTAAATTAATTCGTTTGCCCGAATTAAAATCCGATTTTAATTTCACGTCGAAATCTAATTTCGTTTAATAATATATCGAATATATTATGTGATACTTCCGTCTTGACATCACATCCAATACACTACGACTCTCTGATAAACCCAGAAGTGGTGTACGCAGAACCGGTTAAAGCCTGTACCACCAAGACCAAAGTCTATCGATTATCGTAAGTATTAGCTATGTAAGTCTCAGGTTAAGACTATACACATCTACCTTGATTTCGGCCTCCCATAGACACATAGTCATAATACCAATGGGATTCCGAAGGGTCTATCCACAGCGAATCTGTTTCCCGTACCATCGGTGAAACACGACCTCCTATCGCACTTGCATAAGTCTCTAACACTTATATATATGAGAACTATGCCGTTGTGCCCTCACAACTCGCCCAAGTGCAATACTAGCCTATTCCGCATTATCGATGTCCAGTCTCGATAATACTCCAGCTAGGGATATTTAATGATTAATCCTTCGGGGACTGATACTGTCTCATATCATTCTCAGTCCAGTAACTAATCATAGGGACCTCTCTTCATTTATATATATCTATAGTGATCTAATCACAAATGATGAGAGTGCAATTTCCTTGTCACATAGTTAATTTGCTACAACAACACAATGATCTGTGCAAATAGTGACGCTATGGGTCATTTTTTCCAACAGCACATCCAGAGCTTCTAAGAAGGGCAAAGGCAAAATCATCACAGTCTTCTTGGAAGAAAAAAGACATATCCCAAGATGTCTGCCTAAACTGTGGCAAACGGGGTCACTGGATACGTGATTGCCGTATGGACAAGGCAGACATGAAGGAAGTGAAGATGGGGTAAGGCTCCGACTTCAAGTGTGTTTGTCATAAACATGTTCACTATTAGTTTGAAAATTGGATTTTTGATATTAAATGATGTACATAAAATATGTACTGATGTGCAGAATCTGCTGATTAGCAGGATACTGACTTCAGTTGAGATTGATCTGTGAATCAGAAACGGGATGAAAGTCGCTGTTTTAACCGTAGAAACCGAAGTTTAGGAACTACCCTTCGGGTGTGTACTTAAATTAGGAAACTGTTATAATGTACCTAGTTTGACTAGAAACATTATCTCTATATCTAAGTTTAACCCGTTGCGGGTATACCTTTATATTCTAGAACACTAACGTGTTTTATTTTATAAAGATGAAATTGAGATAAACACATTTAATGTGAATAACAGTATTTATATTTTGAATATAAATGAATCCAAAACGTATGACATGACAAACAAATAGCTCAAACTGAATTAATCAGATGAGACTTATTTGTGGCATTGTTGTCTGGGACACATTAACAAGACTCGTATATCCACACTTTCGAAGAGTGGGTACTAGGACGGATTTCATTCTAATAAAATAATGTCTACTTATCTAGTTTATTAGGCAAAGTGCCTAAAACACTTTTTACTTGGTAAAAGTGTAAGTGCCACCGATCTGTTAGCCCTCGTTCATAGTGACGTAAGTGGGCCCATGTCTAGCTAGGCTAGAGGTGGATATGAACACTTCGTAACCTTTACGGATGTGGCATCGCGTTATGGTTATGTGTTTCTTGTGAAACACAAATCGGAAACTTTTGATAAATTCAAAGAGTTTCGACACGAAGTATAAAAACAGATCGGCTAAAGTATTAAAACATCATGGTTAGACCGTGGTGGAAAATACTTAAGCAATAAGTTTCTCAATTACTTGAAATAGTATAGTATTTTTTCACAAAGGACTCCTCCCGGAACACCTCATTTGAGCGGTGTGTCCAAACGGACAAACTGAATCTTGTTGGACATAGTAAGGTTAATTACGAGTCGCTCTGAGCTACCATTTTCCTTCTAGGGATACGCATTAAATAGTGCAATACTTATTTTGAATAAGGTTCCATAAAATCTGTTAGACATACTTCATATTAGATGTGAACAGGAAAGAAACCGGGTTTTCTTATTCCTGAAGATTTGGGAATGCTGGGCATATGTTTGGATGATACCAAACTATAACCCAAATTGGATAAGTGCCTAATTTGTAATTGGTTATCCTAGGGAAATCAAAGTATAGTACTTATACAACTCACAAGAGAACAATGTAATTGTTGCTCGCTATGCGGTTTTCCTAAGAGGAATACCTATATGCAGTGGTGAGTAGGAGGAAAGTAAAACTCGATGAAAATCGGAGTAATACTATTCTAGGCACCGATTCCTTAATAGAACATAAATAGTTCATAAGGGATGAAACTGTACCACAATCTTCGAATACACAATAACCGCGTAAGTCGGAGAGAGTCAGAAAACAACCTGGGAGGTATGGGTTTCTGATCTCACCTCGTAAAGATGTCAATCTTTTTTAGGAATACGAACTGGCTACGTATGAGCAAGTGATACAAGGTATCGACTCCCTATTATGGCAAAGTGCCATGATATCCGAAATTGATTCCATGTATACCAACCAAGTTTGGACACTGGTTGATGTACCGGAAGGTATTGTGCCTATTGGTACTATATGAGTCTTCAAGGAAAACGTACATGGATGGCAACATACCAACGTACAAAGCTAGGCTTGTAGCGAAAATGTATCGTTATCAACATTGTGTCTGTTATGACGAAACCTTTTAACTCGTTGTCATGGATAAAATCCATTTGGATAATGCTTGCTAATGCTGCATGTTTCATTTATGAAATATGACAGCTAAACGTCAAAATCGCTTTCCTTAAACGGAAGCCTTTTGGAGGATGTTTACAACATCCTGACAGTTTTTTCGTACCAAAACATGCAAACAAGGATTGCAAGTTAATTCAATCCATTCATGGATTGAGGCAAGCATTGCGTTCTTGGAACTATCGTTTTGATGTAATCATAATGGTATATGATTTAATTCAAAACGAAAATGATTCTTGTGTATATAAGGAGGTTAGTGGGAGCGCAGTGACAATGATTGTCATAAATAATGATGATATATCATTTCTTGGAAATGATATTCCAATAATACAATCGGTGAAAGCTTGGCTTTCATGAAAATTCTCCGTAGAATACTTGGGAGAGACAACCTTTATTCTAAAAATAAGGATCTACTGGGATAGATCTAAAAGTTGTTAACACTCTCCGAGAACTCGTACATTGAAATAAATGTACGCGACCTAGTGTCTCATATGCTTTGAACATATGGAGTCACAATCAGGCCAATCCATGTGATGGTCACTGGATTGATGTTAAGAATATCCTTAAGTATCTTAGATGAACTAAGGATGCTTTCTTATACTATGGAGAATGAGAACTTGAAGTGACTGGGTTCACCGTTGCAAGTTTCCTAAACCGATAAAAACGACTATAGGTCGTTATAAAGGTACTATATAGTTTGAATAACGGAACAGTGAGCTGGAAATCTTCCAAGCAAGATACTGTTGCCGAATAAACAACAAAAGCAGAATATTGCTGCAGCTGAGGCAGCAATAGAAGCGATTTGGATCTATAATAATCCTAATCAGATTAGGTATAGTTCTGTTGGCAGCTGAGCTAGGCTACAACACAGTCTAAAGAATTAATGGTCTCATCAACGATCCAAGTATGCACTTCAACTATTCATATGATTCGTTCGGATCATACATCGTGGCGATGTGATGATCGAATAAATCGCATCAAATGATAACTTTGCAAATCCGCTGATGAAAGCAGTTTATCAGCAGAAGTTTGAGCGACCAGTACATAGTTCAAGTGTAGGACACTTGAGTGATTGGCTATAGGCCAAGTGGGAGATTGTTGGACAATTATGACCCATAACATCACTATTTGTGCAGAACATGGTGTTGTTGTACAAATTAACTATGTGACAAAGGAAATTGCTCTTTTATCATTTATAATTGGATTACTGGGATATATAAAAGATAAAAGTCCATATGATTAATTCTGGATTGATAAGATATGAGACAGTATTAATCCACTAAGGTTTGATCATTAAAACATCCCCAGTCATAGTATTATCGAGATTGGACATCGATAATGCGGAATAGACTAGTATTGCACTTGTGCGCGTTGTGGAAGCATAACGACATAGTTTTCATATATTTAAGTATTGGATACTTATGCAAGTGTAATAGTAGGTTGTTTTTACCGATGGTACGGGAACAGCTTCGCTCTGGATAGACTCCTCGGAATTCCATTGGTAGTATGACTATGTGTCTATGGAAGTCCGAATCAGGGTAGGTGTATTTGGTCTTAACCTGAGACTTGCATCGCTAATACTTGCGACAATCAATATACATTAGTTTTGGTCGTTCAGGGCTTTAACAGGTTCTGTGTACGCCTCTTCTGGGTATATTGAGAATCGTAGTGTATTGGGTGTGATGTCAAGACGGAAGTATCACTTCAGTCATATAGAGATGATGGTCACGTAGGATACGAAACTGGTACTCTTATATGCTGCAGCTATCGGGATAATATGACTAAGTCATGTTTATCCGATTATAGAGACTAGTTACCAGAGATCCGATATGTGATTCGTACAGGGCAGACACAATTCCAGCCCCATAACTTGCATGTGACATCCGATATTGGATCGCAATACGCAATACTACGCCTCAGATAGATTACATATTCCTTTAAGAATATTTCTAGAGAATTGGGTAGGCACGGTTCTTTGCTAGAAGCCAACCATGTCTTGTAAATCGGTAAAAACGTAGTACTAGGTACGTACATATTTGGATAGTCCGACGACCAGATTTACTGCCAACATATCCAGGGATCTCATGGGTCGCTTCCTGAAGATTCACCGATGACGTATGACACGCACATAATTAATCTGGGATTAATTATAAGAGAGAGAAAATTAATATAGGATTAATTACAGAGATATTTTATCTGGGATAAGATACTATTTAAAGAGAGAGAACGATTAATTTTGAATTAATCGATAAAATAATATATTCGATATATTAAACGAAATTAGATTTCGATGTGGAATTAAAATTGGATTTAATTCGGGCAAACGAGTTAATAATATATTAGTCCTAATTAATTAATGACAAATTGATTACTGATTAATCAAAAGAATGCTTCATAACCACATACAATATGTTTCCAACAAGTTTCCAATCAATTAATTTACATAAGTAAAGAGTAGAGAAAATTCTAAGCAACACATATTGAAGCTTAGAAACATGGAAATAATTTTCAAGCTGAAGAAAATAAGAAAATACTTACAAAATCAAAATTTTCCCAAGCTTTTCTCTTTTGTTCTTCAACTTTCTCTCAAACTTCACTTAGTAAATCTTTGGTAACTTGTATTCTTAAAAAGAAAATGCAAAAAAAAATCCTTATATATTTTCCTCAATTGGGCGTGAATGTGAGAAAAATGAATGCAAGATTTTTGTTAATTTCATTTCATTTTCATTTGATTAGGTTCTTGTTCTAAATGATAACATTTACCATAAAGTAATTTAAAATGTGTTAACAATCAAATGGTGCCATTTCCTAACCATTAATCATGTAAAAGATATTTATAAAACTACTACATTAATCATTTAATATTTAAATAATTAAATAATTAAATACAAATATTTTATAAATATGTATTATATTTACAATAAATAATCAAAATACATATATTGACAATAAATGTCAAATATCATAATTTGATAATTAATTAATGTGAATTTAATGATATCAAATATTAAATACAAATACACATTAATTAGGAAATGACCATTAGGTCCCTTTGCATGTATTTTTTGTTTAACGGTTAAACGATTTATAAATAATCTTCATTATTCATAAAAGTTGCCCTAGTGCTCTACGAGTATATTTCATTAGTGAGACTCTCTAGATTCAGGCATATCCGTCACGAAATCCAATTCCATGTCCATAATTCATCCACCCATAAATTATGACAACCACAGATAAACTCGCTAAATCATACGGGTCTGTAACATCCGGTGAACCGGACGACTCATACATACCAGTGCCTGACGATTATTATGATTCGAAGGCATAATACTTGATATAAATCATGTTCGAGTAAGTATGTGCTTGTGAAATGTCATTTGGAATATTCGAAATATTCCGTGAAATTTTGACGCGAAACTTAGTTTACTTTCCATCTCGAACAAAGTTTAGTAATTGGGCCGTAACTTTTTTATACAATCTCCGATTTTTGTGAAATTTATATTTTTAGAAAGCTTAGATCGAGAGCTACGACTTCTACGTTGAACCTTTTTCCAAATTCGAACTAAACAAGGGTCACAAATTGCAATTTCCGTAACTCCAACAGTAATTTCGGGAATCAACTAGAATTTGGTGATGTGGCAAAATGTGGACCATTCATTTGCAACCCAAAAATCAACTCTTACTCTATAAATAGAGAACTATTCACTCATCCTTTGGAGGAGACAAAACGTGAGGGAGATGAGGGAAAAGTTTCTCACTTGTTTTCTTTTCCATGCTACCTTTGGAGAGATTGATGATGATTCCAAGCATAATCCATGACAAGTAAGCTTCTAACTTCATTTCTTTTCATTTTTTTTTTCCAGTTTTGGGCAAAGCGCCAATTCGAATTTAGAGTACCCTAGCCATGGGAATTTTTAGAATTGGCATTAAAATATGTTGGAATGTGTTTTAATAAGTTTCATGATAATATTAGAATTGAATAAGGTTTATTTGTGTATGAATATAATTGAGGGATTATGCTTGGTGATCTTAGAATTCTAGATAATGGTTGGTAATTGGGTGGTGATATGAGGTGAGTTTTGAAGTTGGAAAAGTTCCTTTGTGATTGTTTTAGCTTAGAGGCATGAGCATTGTTGAGTATGGCTTAGAGAGGTGGAAAATTAGGACCTGAAACTGGCCTCGCGTCGCGTCGCGTCGCGACACGTTCTGAAAAAATAAGGCCAAATTCAATTCAGTCTTGTGTGTGTCGCGACACGAACCGAAAACCAGGCTACTGTCTCAGTTTTTCCAGGTTTTTTCGTGACTCACAAGTCCGTGCGTCGCGATGTGCAAGTCCGTGCGTCGTGACGCGAGACCATTTCATAGGATAAAATTTTATCCATTTCAGTTTTAACCCAGAACATTTGAGACCAGCCAAAAAGGCTTCGTATCATTCTATATACATGTCAATTACCATAACACAAATGTAAAACATCGTATAGTGACAATAATTATGGAATGCATCATATGATATGAATTCTAATCGAATTGTCCTTTGGAGGGTTACCGCAGGAACCACAAAATTTTTCGGTAAATTGGCACTATGCTAGTGAAACTTCAAATCTGTGAGTGGACACCTTCTTTTATGTTGATTTTGCGAAACAGAATGATGTTCGTATAAGAAAATGATGCCCCAAATACCACGGGCTGTCCAGAATGGAATATCATAAAATTTCGTATCAGAATTTTGAAGAATTTACCGATTGTCCCCAAAGTCGTTCCAAGAGTGTATTTGTGTCCCAACATAATTTATATTATGTTACCTTCATCCCGTAATATAACAATACTATAATGTAATAGTAGTAGAGACTACCGGTCGTTACAAATTCTTCCCCCCTTAAATAGGATTCGTCCTTGAATCCTCTTTAAACTTGAGATATTACCATAGGTCACAGAGTTCACGGGTTCTTTCTGAACCATCAGCTTAAACTGACTTTATACTCATAACCATCTTTATTTCCATCTACTAGGACTCTTACTTTATTGTAAACTAACTTATGTTATCCGAGTTCACTATAACTTGTTGACTAAGATCTCTGTTAAATTGATCATTCATCATTTTTTCTAATAAGTACGCCTTAGTTTTTCTCTTATCTTAACTTTTGTTTCATACCTTATGCTTCTTAAATTCTTGATCGAGAGTGGACTCATCGTCATGTTTTCATAAAATTCATGCTGATTACTTTACACTACGGCCATGCTACAGCTCTTATGGTGCATCAAAGAAGCCTCATTCCTAGATCTTTTGTTATAATTTACTCACTCCAGCTCATTACCCGCATGAGCTATTAGTTCTGAATGGTACTAGGTTCGTGGTTTACATCTACACCTTGTAGTTCTTGATTTTTTAGTCTTCTGATATCCAAGAAGATATATCTAAGAGTCTTCTTGTTGAGAACTCAACGCCCTCTAACTTGTTTTGTATAACTATTGGGATAGGCTTTCCAACCTTTACTTAAGGATCTTTTATCTTTAAAGGTATTTGTGGTTTCTGTAATTGGGTTCCTTTACTTCGGCTTTGACTCTGGAAGATATACACGTACATTTGTATATATCAGGATGCTTACCGGTTCCACCCTACAAATTTTCTTGCCTCTTCTTATCTGTATAACTTAGGATCTTTTAGTGCAGGGTCAGATTATTTATGTACTTCTTGCTAACTATTTTTGTTTACCCAATGGTTTTTTACTAAGGAGGTTGGTTCTGGTAGCTTCGCTGGGAGCTTAGCTGTATGTATACTTTTGCTTAAACTGTACTTCTTGTTATAGATAGGACGTTAGCGATTCGGTTCTAACTATAGTTCATACTTTCTTCATACTTTTACTTTCATTGCTACTACAAATCTGGTTACGGTGTTCCACACTAACTTGTTTTCCATAGTCTAGTGCTGTCAAGGGTTGTTAGTCAAATACATGAAAATTTACCGTACCTTGAGGATTCACTCGCTATGCTAATTGCAACATTGCAGTAATTTATCTCCTCGATTCAATATTATTCTACAAATCTACCAAACCACCCATACTCGTGGCTAAGGCCGTCCCAAACCCGTAGTGGTTTGGTCAACTTACACTAGGGCTGGGTACTTTATATGGTTTACGCGAGCTAACACATAAGGGATCATTGGTTTCATTCTAATACCCTGACACACTTCTGTCTTCGCTTACTAAGTATTCTCTCCTACTGTCGTCGCACCATGGCAGTTCATTTCAAACACTTTTTACTTGTTGATTTTTTCTTATTCTCTCATATTTTATCCTATAATTGGAACTTCTATGGTACATGCATCCTTATCCTTCTTCAATTTCATAAGAAAGTCTCAATGTTACGACCACATAACAAACTTGGTTTTAGAACATAGTTTATCCTCTCTTACATGTCTCTAGACTAATACTTTATCTCCTCATCGCTTCATCTAGGAAGCTTCTTTCCTAGATCTTTTTCTTCTAATTAATTTCTTCTTCTATTATGCTCTTGTACTGAGCCTGAAGGTTTTATGTTTTGGTCTCTTTCACTACGCATTTACTTGTTCATGGGAGTATTTTGAGACGATCATCGAGGTCCATCTTCGTTACTGCTGTGTAGTTAGGGTTGGGGTGGGGTTTTGGGTCTTAAAGCCTTTTCCAGATGCAGTGTTCTCACTAGCTACTCGCACTGTAGTTGCGCATGCTGCTCATCTGCAGCTTAGGACTCTCTAATTTACATTTCTTGTATTGGTTCCCGTACTAAGGTACTCCAGCTAGGTACTATCGGAATTACCTTCTTCGACCTTACTCCTGACTCATTTCAAACTATTTTCCTTACTACCTCTTATTGAGAAACTCCTTAAGGTTCATGCTTTCTCAAACTCCTACCGTACTTCCTTTGTTATTCCTCCTACCAACCTCGGTCTCTTAACTTTCTTTAGCCATTACTTCCCTAGAAGCTCCATATTTACAACCAATTGTGGTATTTCCAATGTATCTTTAGTTTCTCTTACTAATTTTTTTCCCTTCTCTGGCAAGGTAGGAAGTTTCTATATGAATTAAATACTTTGGTCCTTTACTTTTTCGAGTCTATACTTCCTCGAAGGCTTTCAGTTCTATGATAGGGCAGGTCATTCCTTCTAGATTCAGCTAAACATACTGTGAATTTTAATCACTCCATCTCATACAAGATATTACTATCTTCTAATTCTTATTTAGGTCCAGTTGAACTTTTTTTTTTAGTTTTCTTACTGTCTGATGCTCCTATTTGCTTGTTCTTCTCTTTATAGGGCTCTAAGTTGAAGGGTTAACACATGCATTCAACCGAGATCTATGAATACACATTTCTATTATTTACTTTAGTTTGGTGTTGGTCTGATTAAGTGTCTATATACTTACTAAAGTCGAGGCTACTGGAAGGAAGAATTTATACACGCTCTGTTGGGATCCTTAACTTTTATCAAATATCATGAGGTCTCCTCTTACTTTTCTACCTTCAAGCTATATCTCTAATACTATTCATACTAAACCTCATTGTCACTTCCCCTATCATTCTTATTTATTTCCACATCTCATCTCTTGGCTCTAAGCTGTTGCCGCCAAGGCTGGCGATGTTTCACTCTCATGAGCTATTTTCTAAATCTCTGCTTTATGCCCTTACTATAGGTTATAACTATGCCTTTTAATCTTATTTTTCGCTTTGGTATTCTTGTTAACTCTTGAGTGTCTTCCGTCTCATGAGTCTATCCTTTTAAACTTACACGGATTTCTACTGGCACTGGTCTGATCTATGGGTTTCTACTATGTTAAGTCTATTGTGTGGACTCCTACTAGTACTGCAAGCCTCGTGCTGGGTTGCCTAGATGCTTGGACTATACTGGGTTGTCTCTCGTTCCTAGCTCTGATAATATATGCCTTGATAGAGTCTTTTATGAAATAGACTCTTTCAGGGCAATTCTTTCAACCGGTATTACTGAAGGGGTGAGGGTCTGGACGTTTAGGGTTGTATCTAAGTCGGGTTTCTTGGGGGTAAGGTAACTTAATTCTTTTTTTTCCTTTACGACGTTCATCCACTCTAACTCCTATGAGTCCGAGTTTAGGTGTTTAGAACCATACATCCTTGGTGACACCTTGTGTCCATTGAAAACTTCACGGCTATTTCTGACTTCTTGCTTCTTTTGCTCTCTGTCTATTCTTCGTGATTCGGGGGAAAACTTGCTATCTCCATAAGTTATTCGAAAGCTATTGGATTCGTTTGGAAGAGTTTTCTAAGGAGATAATTAATCTTACGAAATGGAAAGAAAACTTACTTAGGTCTACTAGGCATTTTACTCTTATTCAACCTTGTTCCCATAGGTTTTGGAATTTTCTTGTCTATTTGCTTCCATACCTCTATCTCTATTTGCTTTTGATTGCTTAAGTATCTACATTATATCTTTCACCTCTCTATCTAGCTTTTTATTTCTTTATCTACTTTCCTGGGTGGGTATTCCGGGAACTTTACTATCTCTTTCTGTCTCTTTACCTTTCTTTGTCTCTGGCTGTCTAAACATCTATGCATTCTCCTCACTTTTCTTATAGCTTTCCTTTTCCACTCCCTAAGGTGAATTTTCTTAGATCTTTACTATCTAGTTTCATTGCTCATTCTGAACTTCTGGTGATAAGCCAGGATAACTACATGAGAATTCTCAACTTGGATCTAGAGTATATTTGTTCTCATAAGGAATACTATTCGAATAGTCTGGCAAAGCTCACTAACCTGTCTATAGGACTTGAGGACGTACTCGAGGATCGGATACTGGAGAGGTAGTGCCCCGCATATAAGTTTACCGGACATACTATGTATACAAGACCCCCATACTCTACCCATTGCATTCATTGACTCCCTAGACCTTGCTCTGATACCATCTTTGCAACATCGCCGATTAGGAGATTGCTACTGGCAGGGAATAAGCCATTCTACGATGGTTTCTAAGGCATTCACAAGATCATATTTGAGCATAAAAACATGTGAATACAAAAGGAGATATGGCGGAATCATACTCACTTTGAACGGTTTTAGGATGTGTTGAACACAAAAAAAAAATCCCTTGAAGTGCTCGGCCAAGATCACCTTTGGTTGTTGAATCCAAGCTCCAAGCTTTTGATGATGATTCCAAGCTCAAGGATAGGTTTCCCTAACACCTTGTCACCTTGTATGATCCCTTTGAGTGCTAGCTCTCTTGAAAATTTGAAACAAATTTTCTTCTTTTTCTTCCCTTAGTTTCAGCCAAAGAAGAGAGAAATAGGATAGAGGAATTTCTTGCAAAATGGCGTGAATGAGAGAGTGGGAAGTGAAGTGAGTTGACTTGTTTTGTATTTCAAAAATCAAAATTAGATATACCAAATATTTGGTATTAGTCATTCACTTCTTACACATGTTTGGTGTGTTTGAATAGTTATAACCAACTTCACCAAAACCCATCAATAAAGTGACTAGCTGATTTGAGTGGTGATGTGACTTGTGGGCCCCACTTGATTCAAAATCCAAGTGGGTCCGCAAACACTCCAGAGATCAGGTTCGCTAATTTCGAATTAACGAATTTCCGTTGCGACGTAATTAAATCAAATTTAATTAAATAATTATGCCAAGCAAAATCACTATTCACGTCGCTCGCAAATTAATTCTAAATTAATTCGTTTGCCCGAATTAAAATCTAATTTTAATTCCACGTCGAAATCTAATTTCGTTAAATATATCGAATATATTATTTTATCAATTAATTCCAAATCAATCATTCTCTCTCTTCAAATAGTATTTTTTCCTAGATAAAATCTCTCCGTAATTAATCCCAGATTAATTATGCTCGAATCATACGTCATATGTGAATCTTCAGGAAGCGACCCAAGAGATCTGTGGATATGTTGGCAGTAAATCTGGTCGTCGGACTGTCCGAACACGTACGTACCTCACACTACGTTTTTACCGATTTACTAGACATGGTTGGCTTCTAGCAAAGCACCGTGCCTACCCAATTCTCCAGAAATATTCTTAATGGAATATATAATCTATATCAGGTGTAGTATACGTAGTATTGCGAATTGCGATCCAGTATCGGATGTCACATGCAAGCCTTGGGCTGGAATAGTGTCTGCCCCGTACGAAGCATATACCAGATTACAAGCAACAAGTCTCTTTAATCGGATAATCATAACCATGTCATATCATCCCGATGGTTGCAACCATTTAGAGTACCAGTTCTGTATCCCTGCGTGATCATCATCTCCATAAGACTGAAGTGATAATTCCTTCTTGACATCACACCCAATACACTACGATTCTCAATAACCCAGAAGAGGCGTACACAGAACCTATTAAAGTCCTGGACGACCAAAACCAAAGCGTATTGATTGTCGAAGTACTAGCGATGCAAGTCTTAGGTTAAGACCAAATACACCTACCCTGATACGGATTCCCATAGACATATAGTCATACTACCAATGGGATTCCCGCCGGGTCTATCCAGAGTGAAGTTGTTTCCGTACCATCGATAAACACAACCTCTTATCACACTTGCATAAGTATCCAATACTAAATATATGAGAACTATGTCGTTACGCTTGCATAACACGCACAAGTGCAATACTAGTCTATTCCGCATTATCGATGTCCAGTCTCAATAATACTACGACTAGGGATATTTAATGATTAAACCTTTATGGATTGATACTGTATCATATCTTATAATCTGGAACTAATCATAAGGACTTTTATCATTTATATATTAAGTAATCAAATTACAAAATGATAAAATGCAATTTCATTGCTACATAATTAATTTGTACAAAAACCACAATGTCTTTTACAAATAGTGATGCTATGGGTCATAATTGTCTAACAATCTCCCACTTGGCCTATAGCCAGTCACTCAAGCATCTAATACCTGAACTATGTACATGTCGCTCAAACTTTTACTGAGGAATAGCTTTCGTCAGCGGATCTGCAATGTTGTCCTCTAATGCGACCTTCTCGATCTTCACATCGCCACGATGTATGATCTCACGAATCAGATGGAAACGTCGAAGAACATGCTTGGATCATTGATGAGACCGTGGTTCCTTAGCCTGCGCTATAGCCCCGTTATTGTCACAATATAATAGAACAGTCTCATCTGCTAACGTAACTACTTCTAATCTAATTAGGAATTTTCGGATCCAAACTTCCTCTTTTACTGCTTCAGCTACAGCAATATACTCTGCTTCTGTTGTTGAATCGACAACAGTCTCTTGCTTGGAAGATTTCCAGCTTACTGCTCCGTTATTCAAACAAAATATGTCCCCCGGATTGCTTATCGGTTTGGAAACTTGCATCGGTATACCAGTTACCTCAAGTTCTCCATCTTCATAGATTAAGAAAGCATACTTAGTTCGTCTAAGATACTTAAGGATATTCTTAACCGCCATCCAGTTACCATCACCTGGATCGGCCTGATAGAGACTACACATGCTCAAAGCATACGAGACATCAGGTCGCGTATATATCATGGCATACATGATTGATCCTACTGCCAAGGCGAACGGTATCCGACTTATGTTGTCTCTCTCATCTTGAGTTTTAGGACACATGTCCTTAGATAGAGTGATGCCATGTGACACTGGCAACAGTCCCCTCTTGGACTGATCCATGTTGAATCTCTTCAACACTTTGTCAATGTACGTGCTCTGGGAGAGTCCAAGCAATTTTCTAGATCTATCCCGTAGATCTTTATTCCTAGAATAAAGGCTGCTTCTCCCAGATCCTTCATGGAGAATTTTAATGAAAGTCAAGCTTTCACCGATGTTAACATGGGAATGTCATTGCCAATAAGCAATACATCATCAACGTAAAGAACAATGAATGTCAGTGCGCTCCAACTAACCTTCTTATATACACAAGGATCATCCTCGTTTTGAACGAAATCATATTCTTTTATGATCTCATCAAAACGTTGATTCCAAGAACGTGATGCTTGCTTCAATCCATAAATGGATCGATTTAACTTACAAACCTTGTTTGCAAGTCTTGGTACGACAAAACCATCAGGCTGTTGCATATAAACATCCTCCAAAAGGTTTCCGTTAAGGAAAGTGGTTTTGACGTCCATCTGCCATATCTCGTAATCGAAATATGCAGCAATAGCAAGGATTATCCTAATGGATTTAATCATGGCAACTGGTGAAAAATTTTCGTCGTAATCGACACCATGTTGTTTGACCGGCGTAAATATACACGTATAACGCAAACGCACGTATCGTTCAAGTAGTATAAAAATATCGATCCCACGAGGACTTAATTCCTACTGTTGTTATTAATTGTTAAATCTACTTATTTACAAATATCTAATTGAGGGAGAAGTGATTGATTGCTTGAAATGATCTGATTTGTAGATTTGCTAAATAAATAAATAATAAAAAGACAAAAGAAATACTAAGGAAAATAAAAAGACTCAAAGATCTAGGGTTGTGAATCTCTCTAATATCTATTAAAAGATGAAGTAGTTATATCATAGTTGGGTAAAATATTGAATTATTAATCTGGAACACTAAATTATGTAAAAGCCTCTTCCGATGGTCATTTACAAATACCTAGAATAATCAAATTGAACCATATGTCTATGTCAATTAAATTACCTAGATTCATTAAGATTGAATTCCAATTATTGATTACCCCCGTCCATTAGGTATATTCCTATCCTGTAAGGAAATCTATTAAAGGTTTAACTATCCTTAAAGAAGATCGTGGGTTGTTGAGTATAAGGTCTTTAAACTTAAAATCCCTATGTCTAGTTCATTTTAAGTTTTATCTAATCAATTTTATTAGTGATCAGTTAATAAAAAGGCATTAAGGTTATGACTCAACAAATAATTCTTTTAATTATCCAAACTATAATCTAACCCTTTTTTTAAATTGGTAATATTAGATTTTATCACAACCCTAGATATTTAACTTAGTTACAACACATAACTAAAGCTGATATAAACTTAAAAGACATAAAATGAAATTGCTGAAAAGTAATAAAAAGAAATGCTAAGGTAAAAGGAATTAACTTATACTATTCACTATTTAGATATCTCCCATAAAATAATATAATATATTGTGATATTTTAAACCAACCGTCCAGAATGGCGGTATCCTGATTAAGTCAAATTCAAATATACCAGCCATAAGGCGGAACAGAAATATAAACTTAAACCAACCGTCCAGTATGGCGGTATCCTCATTAAGTCAGGTTTAACCAGATTAAATTTAATAACCAACCGTCCGAAAATGGCGGTATCCTTTATTAATTCAGATTTTAAATAGTTTATATATTATTTTTTAAGGGAGATTAATCTAAATAGCAAAAGTAAAAGTATTACCTTATTACCTCAGCATAGAAAAGTTACCCCCTCATAGATGGATAGAATTACTACTACAAAGCGTAAATAAAACTGAATATAAGAAGAAAATAAGAAGAACTCTCTTTTATTTAAGTATTTACAGAGGATTTGGTACATTTGAAACTAAAAATTCGAAATCTATTTATAGGCAAAAAAATCCATTTTTTATTATTATTTTTCTGATTTTTATTTTTTAATTATTTTATTATTTTATTATTTTTTTTTGGATCGCTGAATTTTCGACACGTGACATGGTGGCTAAAAAAGACGGCTCGTTGAATTTTTGACATGTGGCATGTTGGTGCAATTACCAAAATACCCTTTTCGTCAAATTTCACAGTTTTGCTCCAAACCACCTCCAGAATGTCTTGAAACTTTATTTCGGTGTCGGGATGTCCAAAATTACCAAAATACCCTTTGTGTCTGGACGCCCAAAATTACCAAAATACCCTTTTTGCCAAATTTCACCAAATTTCACAGTTTTTCTCCAAATCACCTCCAGAATGTCCTGAAACTTTATTTATCTACAAAATAACACAAAACAAATCAAAATATTCACAAAACTCAAGAAACTATACAAAATATTAAGTTAAATGAGTGGGAAATAATGATAGTTTTTCCACTCATCATTGTTGACGATACCCTTTCGCTACAAGCCTAGCTTTGTACATTGTATGTTGCCATCCATGTCGGTCTTCTTCTTGAAGACCCATTTGCAACCAATAGGCTTTACGCCTTCTGGTGCATCAACCAGTGTCCAAACTTGGTTGGTGTATATGGAATCTATTTCGGAATTCATGGCATCTTGCCATAAACCAGAGTCGATACCTTGTATCGCTTCCTCATACGTAGCCGGCTCGTCTTCCTCAATAAGATTAATATCCACATGAGGTGAGATCAGAAACCCATATCTCTCAGGTTATTTTCTGACTCTCTCCAACCTACGCGGTCCTTGTGTATTCGAAGATTGTGGTACAGTCTCATCCTTGATGGACTGTTCATGTTCCGTTAAGGATTCTGTGCCAGGAACAGTATCACTCCAATTTTCATCGAGTTCTACTTTCCTCCCACTTATCACTGCATTTAGGAATTCCGTCTCAAGGAAAACCGCATGTAGAGCAACAAATACTTTGTTCTCTTGTGGGTGATAGAAGTAATATCCTTTGGTTTCCCTAGGATATCCTAGAAATAGGCATTTATCTGATTTGGGTTCAAATTTGGTACCTTCCAAACGTTTGACGTATGCCCAGCAACCCCAAATCTTCAGAAATGAGAAACCCGGTTTCTTTCATGTCCATATTTCATACGGAGTCTGTTGAACAGACTTTGACAGAACCTTATTCAAAATAAGTATTGCAATGTTCAATGCATATCCCCATAAGGAAATAGGTAGCTATATGCGACTCATCATTGACCTTACCATGTCTAACAAAGTTCGGTTTCTCCGTTCGGACACACCGTTTAATTGCGGTGTTCCTGGAGGAGTCCACTGTGAAAGAATACCATATTCTTTCAAGTAATCAAGAAACTTATTGCTCAAGTATTCGCCACCACAGTCCGACCGTAATGTCTTAATACTTTTGCCGGTCTGTTTTTCTACTTCGTGTCGAAACTCTTTGAATTTCTCAAAAGTTTCCGACTTGTGTCTCATAAGATACACATAACCATAACGCGATGCATCATCCATAAAGGTTACGAAGTATTCATATCCACCTCTAGCCTGGCTAGACATGGGCCCACAAACGTCACTATGAACAAGGGCTAACAGTTCGGTGGCACGTACACATTTACCGCTAAAAGGTGATTTAGGCATCTTGCCTAATAAAAAAGATTCGCAAACGTCATATGAATTTGGATCAAATCCATCCAAGTACCCACTCTTCGAAAGTGTGGATATACGTGTCTTGTTTATGTGTCCCAGACGACAATGCCACAGGTAAGTTTCATCTTTGTTACTTACTTTAAGCCTTTTATTTGTTACATTATATGTTTGAGATTGATTCATATTCAAAATATATAGACCATTATTTACATCAGCAGTGCAAATTTCCATATCATTTTTATACATAAAACACCAAGTGTTTCTAAATACAAAATTGTACCCACATTGGGCTAACATAGATACATAAATAATATTCCTAGTCAAACTAGGTACATAATAACAGTCTGTAAGTTTAAGTACATATCCTGAGGGCAGTTCCAAAACAAAAGTGCCAATGGCCAAAATGGTGACCTGTGTCCCATTTCCAACGCGGAGGTCAATGTCTCATGAGGCCAGTCTCCTGCTAATCTGCAGTTCTTGCACATCAGTACATATATGAGTTCCACAACCAGAATCAAAAATCCAATTTTTAAAACTAGTAGAAGACATGTTTATTTCTATAACAAATATACCTGAATCCGGTGCCTTGCCCGCTTTGATTTCCTTCATGTGTGCCTTGTAGTCGCGGCAGTCACGCTTCCAGTGACCCCGCTTGCTGCACTGCAGACAAACATCTTGGGATTTGTCCTTAGGTTTCCCAGAACCCTTTGACGATTTGCCCTTGCCCTTCTTCTTATGATTCTTCTTCTTAACACCTCCAGTCGCCTTGGGCCAAGCCCTCGGAGTTTGAGATGTTGAAGCAAAGTGCGCCTCGCGCTTCTTGCCCTTAAGGAGCTCATTTTCTGCTTCACGAAGAGTGGACATCAACTCTCCAAGAGTTTGGTCTTGGTTCAACATGTTGTAGTTCATGATGAACCCACTCCAAGTGTCGGGGAGAGACTGTAGGATCAAATCTACTGAAGTCTCAGCCTCGAAGACTATGCCCATCTGTTAGAGCTGCTCAATGTCAGCAATCATCTGTGACACATGGTGCTCAACAGACGTACCCTCTGACATTAGAGCACGGAAGAGCTTCTTCTGCAACTCATATCTTTGCGATCTAAGGTTAGATCGGTGAATATCATGCAACTTCACCATCATCTCATAGGGATCCAACCCCTTGTTTTTATGACAGAATTGCAGAGTCATAAAGGCAATCATTACCGATTGAGCAGTCGCATTGTCATCGCTATGAGTCTTCCAAAGCTCTAGCTCAAGCAACTGATCAGGTCGGGGCTTAGGCCCAAGAGGTCGCTCTAAAGTGTAGAGTAACTTCTCGGATCCCGGAACAATTCTGAGATTCATATCCCAGTCTTGAAAGTTTGTGCCATAAAAGACGTTGTCGACCATGACAATATCCCTAATGCTTAACTTTCATGTCATCTTAACCGCAATAGTCCAACTATTCGATTAATGATGTATAGGTACAGTCTAACTGTTACAAGAAAAATAATAATATATTAGTCCAACTAATAAAAGTAATTGACGAAATAATTTGAAAGCGCATAAAGCTAAGTATTTGAACAAAATTGAAAATTCAATACTAGCCTCCCACTATTTTTCGGAGAGCCTTTAACCCTCTGTTGAGTACTCGGGAAACCTAGTTTCCTAGTGGGTTAGGATCCCGTTAAATAACACACAACCTTGACTTTGGCCAAGAAGTTGTATGATATTTAACTAGGTAGATCTCTAAGATCAATTGGATCTCATCAAATTCCTAGATCCGATAGGTGGACCTCCAAGTCCGAAACATATATATAATATATATGCCAATATATTTTCCTAAACTTTTTCCTCTGAATCAACTAAGCCTTGGCTTTAGCACAACAAGCTTAATGATTCCAGTTAAGCGGAACCTATTGACTTTGGAAAGCTTCGTAATCGATGTCGATGGACAAGAAGTGATCTTGACTTTGGCCAACAAATCACAACATGGACAAGACACGTGATATGTAATAAAGCCTTTATGATTCAAACACATCCGCGATGGACAAAGGTCTTGACTTTGGCCAACAAACCAGTGCCAATCTTGGATCTTGAGTAAGAATCACTCAATGGAAGGAAAACACTTAATATTTATTGAGGGTTTTTCGCGTAAATTGGCAACCAAATTATTATCTTTGTTAGGTCTCATCATACACCCTTAAGCATGCATTCTAAAATCATAATAAGGCGCGGAAATAAATTAATAATGATATTTTGATGGATATCTTACAGATTGTTCCTAGACCAAATCACTCTCTTTCCTCTCTCCGGCTAGCATTATTCTTACTTCTACCCAATTACATAATACAATTAAGGAAACCTCATTAACATTGAGGGGAATTAGGTGAGAAGAGAATTACAAAGAATCAAGAGAGATAAGGCTGGACACGCAGGTCCAATTTAATAAATTATAAATTTACAACAATTTCCAAAATTGCCCTTTCCCTTCTAATATCCATCCGATATACATTTTTCATTCAACACATCCATGTATTCACACGAAGCATTTTATTCAATCAATCTAATCCAATTAATTAATCTTTGAATTAAGTGATCATCCAATGTTCAAATAACGATTTGATTTTGCGCGAGTCCAACTCGTTTGAGAATAAGTACTCAAAGTACGAATTCTTGAATTATATCGAACTACAATTTAAATCTAATTTAATTCGTATTCAATACTAATTCCATATTTAATTCTAAATTAAATAACTACACATTTTAATGTGCCTTTACGACTTAGATTCCAAATCTAATCTAAATGGGTCTCAAAGCCCAATTAACATCCAATGTTATTTAATTAAAGTCCAATGGACTTTCAATTAATTTCTTAAGGCATGGACTTTGGTAAATATGGGTCAAACCTAAATACCAAAGCCCAATTAAGGAATCACCCTATTTGCCAATAAACCAATTTAGGCCCATAAGGCCCAATTAAACATAAAAGGCCCATTTGTCATATTTGGAATTAATGGAATGATTTAGGCCCAATTTGGATCCAATTCAATTGACCTAAACCAACTTGGCCCAACCAAGCCCATTAGGCCCAAATACAACATTATAAGCCCAATTCTAAATTAAGCCCAACTAATTAAATTTTAAAATTCCAAATTTCATACTTTAATTAATTAAAGTGTATTACATTAATTAATTATCTAAATTAACATTTTCAAAATATCAATTTAATCAATTAATCGTGCTTAGTTTGTTCAACACGTGTCCAACATTATTGAAACAAAAATCATATCATTTCCATGCTTATTAGCTTACGACATTATGGGAATTTTTAAACTGATTTCGACTTCAATCCAATTAAATCATTAATCAATTTATCCCAAGTCTTTAAACTCATCCAATGATCAAAAGAACAAAAAATACCATGACTTAATGAGAGCATATACATTCGGCCAAGCCAACATTTTGGGCAAAAATTAATCCAATTAATTTTTTTTATGAAATTGATCATATATAACTCCAAGTTATCCATATACAAGCATGCTCAAACAATCAATTTGGTTAAATCTTGCTCAAATCCAATTTACCCAAATTTTAGTATATAAACCCTAATAATTTTTCATGCTCAAACTAGGCTCCATGATACCATTGATGGTTTCTAAGGCATTCCCAAGATCATATTTGAGCATAAAAACATGTGAATACAAAAGAAGATAGATCGGAATCATACTCACTTTGAACGGTTTTAGGATGCGTTGAACTCAAAAAAAAAATCCCTTGAAGTGCTCGGCCAATATCAAATTTGGTTGTTGAATCCAAGCTCCAAGCTTTTGATGATAATTCCAAGCTCAATGATATGTTTCCCTAACACCTTGTATGATCCCTTTGAGTGCTAGATCTCTTGATAATTTGAAACAAATTTTCTTCTTCTTCTTCCCTTAGTTTCTTGCAAAATGGCGTGAATGAGAGAGTGGGAAGTGAAGTGAGTTGACTTGTTTTGTGTTTCAAAAATAAAAATTAGATATACCAAATATTTGGTATTAGTCATTCACTTCTTACACATGTTTGGTCTGTTGGACAATTATGACCCATAGCGTTACTATTTGTACAGATCATGGTGTTGTTGTACAAATTTACTATGTGACAAAGGAGATTGCTCTCTTATCATTTGTGATTAGATCACCAAGATATATAAATGACAGGAGGTCCTTATGATTTGTTCCTGGATTGAGAATGATATGAGACAGTATCAGTCCACGAAGGATAAATCATTAAATATCCCTAGTCAGAGTATTATCGAGATTGGACATCGATAAATGCGTAAAAGACTAGTATTACACTTGTGCGCGTTGTGAGGGCACAAACGGCATAGTTCTCATATATTTGGGTATATGATACTCATGCAAGTGTAATAGGAGGTTGTGTTTTACCGATGGTACGGGAAACAGCTTCGCTCTGGATAGACCCCCTCGGAATTCCATTGGTAGTATGACTATGTGTCTATGGAAGTCCGAAATCAGGGTAGGTGTATTTCGTCTTAACCTGAGACTTGCACCGCTAATACTTGCGACAATCAATATACTTTGGTTTTGGCCGTCCAGGGCTTTAACCGATTCTGTGTATGCCTCTGCTGGGTATATTGAGAATCGTAGTGTGTTGGCTGTGATGTCAAGACGGAAGTATCACTCCAGTCATATGGAGATGATGATCGGGTAGGGATACAGAACTGGTAATCTAAAAAGGTTGCAACCGTCGGGATAATATGACTTGGTCATGATTATCCGATAATAAAGAGACTAGTTGCTCGTCATCCGATATATGTTTCGTACGGGGCAGACACTGTACCAGCCCCAGGCCTTGCATGTGATCATCTGATACTGGATCGAAATACGCAATACTATGTATACTACGCCTGATATAGATCCGCTTATTCCTGTAAGCATGTTTCTGGAGAATTGGGTAGGCATGGCGCTTTGCTAGAAGCCAACCTTGTCTTGTAAATCGGTATAAACGTAGTACTAGGTACTTACGTGTTCGGATAGTCCGACGATCGAATTTACTGCCAACATATCTGGGGATCTCAGGGTCGCTTCCCGATGAATCACCGATGACGTATGACTCGCACTTTTATTATCTGGGATTAATAAATTAGATGAGAGAGAAAATTAATCTGGGATTAATTACGGAGATATTTTATCTGGGATAAAATATCAATTAAATAGAGAGTGATTAATTTAGAATTAATCGATTAATTAATATATTTGATATATTAAACGAAATTGGATTTCGACGCGGAATTAAAATTAGATTTTAATTCAGGCGAATGAATTAATTTAGAATTAATTCGTTAGCGACATGAATAGTGATTTCACTAGGCATGATCATTTAATTACGACGCAACGGAAAATTCAATAATTTTGAATTAGCGAACCCGAGCCCGAGATTGTTTGCGAGCGCATTCGCATTTCGAATTCGAGTGTGGCACACAAGTCAATTCAAGCGTCAAATCACTAGTCGCATCTAGCGTCACATCATTCGTCAATCAAGTGATAGATGTCTTTCACTTTGAATGATTGACGCAAGTCACTATTCATGAGTGATGTGAGTTGATGGAGTTGTTTGAAAGACATTTACAATTTTTAATTGGTATTTGACTTTTTGGTTTTGTGTATTAGATATACAAAAACCTTAAAAACATTTGATTAACTCTCTCTCTCCTTGGTTCACGATTTTTGGAGCCAAAACTCCTCTCCTCTCTCCTGCCCACAGTGGGCTATTTTCTCCTCTGGTTTCTGTAGTTCACCGAGAGCCAAAGAGGAAAAGGGAAGCAAAGTGTTTGATTTTTATGGCAAAAATCAAGAGAGCTAGCACTCCGATAGACATGCGAAGGTGATAGGGAAGTCCATCATGAGCTTAGAATCACCACGACGAAGCTTGGAGCTTGACGAAGATGATCCATGGCCGAATGAAGGACGCCAAAACAGTGAGCTGTGACTGCCACTACCGTGACTTCTTGTGAGTAGAAAATTGATTTTTGTTCATTGTCGCGTCGCTCAACCACTCGATGTGAGTATTCTGGAACTTCATCGTTTGTATTCGCACTTATTTCTTGCTTGATAATCGATCCTCAGGGCCATAGAAACTCCAACAATGGTATCAGAGCGAGTAAAAGCATGAAATATGATTAGGGCTTAAAATTTGGGTAAAATGTATTTGAGCATGATTTGATGAAATTGGATGTTTGAGTATGCTTAATACATGTTTTATTGAGGATTGATTGGATCAATTTGATAAAATTTTGTTTGTAACAAATTTCTTGTGTTGGCCGAATGTCAACTAGCCCTAAATGTCTTGGAATTTTGTTTCGTTGATCATTGGATGAGTTGGAAACGATTGGGTAATGTTGAATTGGATTTAACTGGATTGAATTCAGAATCGAACAAATAAATCCCAAATTGCCGGACACTTAGCATGTTAATTGGGTTTGATTTTTTGATAAAATATGTTGGACATGTTTTGTTGTTGATGAGCATGATTAATTAGACAAATTTGTGTTTTGGAAATATTGATTTGGGTAATTAATTGTGTAATGCACTTTGAGTAATTTAATTGAGAAATTTGGAAATTTGGATTTAAATTATTTGGGCCTATTTTGTCAAATTGGGCTTAAGTGTTGTAATTGGGCTTATTGGGCTTGGTTGTACTAAGTTGGGTTTAGGCTAAATTGGTTGGACCCAATTAGGCCCAAAACCGCCTCCATAAAGCCCAAATGCGACTAATGGACCTTTAAAGTTTAATTGGGCCTAATGGGCCTAAATTGATTTCTAGGCTTATGAGGTTACTCCTTGATTGGACTTTGGTTATCTGTTTGACCCGAGTTGACAAAAAATCCACGCCTTAAGAAATTAATTAAAAGCCCATTGGACTTTAATTAAATTAACGTTGGACGTTAATCGGGCTTTGAGACCCGTAACGATTAAATTTGGAATTTAAATAGTAAAAGGTTCGTTAAATAGCGAATTAATATTAAATACAAATTGAATTGGATTTAATTTTGTAGTTTAATTTAATTCGAGAATTCGTACTTTAAGTACTTATTCGCAAAAACGAGTTTGACTCTAGCAAAATCAAATCGTTGTTTGAACATTGGATGGTCACTAATTATCAGATTAATTAATTTGATTAGATTGATTTATAACATGCTTGTGTGAATACATGGTTGCGATGCATGAATAATGTATATCGGATGGATATTAGATGGGTGGGACAATTTTAGAAATTGTTGTAATATATTTGATTTATTAATTGGACCTACGTGTCCAGCCTTATTATCTCATTATTCTTTGTATTCTCTTCTCACCTATTCCCCTCAATGTAAATAAGGTTTCTTTAGAAGTGTAGTGTAACGGGTAGAAGTTATACTTATGCTAGCGGGAGAGAGGAAATGGAGAGATTTGATCTAGGATCAATGTGTAAAGTATCCATCCGCATATCATTATTATTTATTTATACGCGCTTTATTATGTGTTTAGAATGCATGTTTAAGGGTGTATGATGATGAGACCTTAACAAAGATAATAAATTGGTTGCCAATTTGCATGCGAAAAACCCTCGCAGAATATTAAGCGTTTTTCCTTCCATTGAGTGATTCTTACTCAAGATCCAAGACTAGCATTGGCTTGTTGGCCAAAGTCAAGGCCTTTGTCCGTCGAGGATGTGTTTGAATCAAGAGAGCTTTGTTCCATATTAGTGTCTTGTCCAAGTTGTGGTTTGTTGGCTAAAGTCAAGACCACTTCTTGTCCATCGACATTGATTACGAAGCTTTCCATGGTCAATGAGTTCCGCTTAACTGGGATCACTAAGTTTGTTGTGCCAAAGCCAAGGCTTAGTTGATTCAGAGGAAAAGGTTAGGTAATATATTGGATATATTGGCATATATAAGATATATGTTTCAGACTTAGATGTCCCCCTACTGGATCTAGGAATTGGATTGGATCCAATTGATCTTAGAGATCTACCTAGTTAATTATCATACAATTTGTTGGCCAAAGTCAAGATAATGTGATATTTAACGGGATCCTAGCCCACTAGGAAACACGGTTTCCCGAGTACTCGACAGAGGGTTAGGGGCTCGCCGAAAAATAGTGGGAGGCAAGAATTAAATTTGCAATATTCGTTTAATTACTTGCCATACGCGCTCAAACAAATATCATTTTCGTCAAATAAATTAAATGTTAGTTGGACTAATATTTAAATCGTTGTTTTAATTAACAGTTGGACTGTATTCAAACAAATTAAAAATTATAGTTGATTAAATAGTTGGACTATTATAATAATTATAATAAATAATACCTAAATCGTTGATTAAATAGTTGGACTATTAGAATCAAGATAGAAATTGAAAGATTGACGTTTAATACATAATCCTAAGGAAACTGTATTTAAATGGTTTAATTTTCAAATTGGGAATAAATTTCAGGATGGTCCTGGAAATTAATAAGTTACTTTATTTGATAAAATAACATATTATGCCTAAGCCCGAAATTGAGCAAATAAGTAGAGCATGATCTTTGGAAGAGTTATGTAATGATAACTTTGGTGCTTAATCTATTAAGCTTGTCGTAGTAGACTCCTTAATTTCTTAATCAGAACTAAGGATTAGATCCTTAAAGTATGATACTGAAATTGAAGGATCTTCAAAGATCTATCCTTAGATTTTAGAAGCTATTAAATTGCAATAGTAAACTCTTGGAGAGTTAATGACTAACAAAGTCAAAGTTTGCAATAAGGCAAGTAGCGCAAGGCGAACCTTACTTTGATATTCTAGAGTGCCAAGGATTGGCCAATGGCTTCTGGAATATTAAAAAAAAAGGGCAAAGGCAAAATCATTATAATCTTCTGGGAAGATAAATGACATCCCAAAATATATGCCTAAATTGTGGCAAACGGGATCGCGGAAGTGTGACTACCGTTTGGACAAGGCAGACATGAAGGAATTGAAGACGAGCAAGGCTCCGACTTCAAATATGTTTGTCATATTATGTTCACTACTAGTATTAAAATTGGATTTTAGATACTTAGTGTGATACATAATATATATTGTTGTTCAGAATCTGCTATTAGCAGGATACTGACTTCAGTTGAGATTTATCTGCGAATCGAAAATGGGACGAAAGTCGCTATTTTAACCGTAGATACCTAAGTTTAGGAACTACCCTCTGGTATGTACTTAAATCATGAAACTGTTATAATGTAACTAGTTTGACTAGAAATATTATCTTTATATCAGTGTTTATCCGTTGGGGATTTACCTTTATATTCTAGAACACTAAAGTGTTTTATTATATAAAGATGATATTGAGATAAACACATTAGATGTGAATAACATAATTTATATTTTGAATATAAATAAATCTCAAACATATAACATGACAAACAAATAGCTCAAACTGATTTGATCAGATGAAACATATTGTGGCATTGTTGTCTAGGACATAATTAAACAAGACTCGTATATCCATACTTTTGAAGAGTGGGTACTAAGACTGTTTTGATTCCAATCAAATAAAGTCTACGAATCTAGTTTATTGGGCAAAGTGCCTATAACACATTTACTTTGTAAAAGTGTAAATGCCACCGATCTGTTAGCCCTAATTCATAATGAAGTAAGTGGGCCCATGTCTAGCTAGGCTAGAGGTGGATATGAATATTTCGTGACCTTTATGGATGTTGCATCGCGTTATGGTTATGTGTTTCTTTTGAAACACAAATCGGAATCTTCTACAGTTTTCGACATGAAATAGACAAACTGATCGGCTAAAGTATTATACCGTCATGGTGAGACCGTAATGGAAAATACTTAAGCAATAAGTTTCTCGTATACTTGAAAGAGTATAGTATTCTTTCAAGGAGGACTCGTTCCGGAACACGTTAATTTGACGGTGTGTCTGAACAGAGTAACCGAATTTTGTTGGACATGATAAGGTTAATCATGAGTCGCTCTGAGCTACCATTTCCTTCAACGGATATGCATTAACAGTGCAAACTTATTTAGAATAAGGTTCCATTAAAATCTGTTAGACAGTCTTCATATTAGATATGAACAGGAAAGAAACCGGGTTTCTCATTCCTGAATATTTGTGTATGCTAGGCATATGTTTGGATGATACTAAACTAAAACCCAAATCGGATAAGTGCCAAATTTTAGGTTATCCTAGGGATACCAAAGTATTGTACTTGTACAACTCACAAGAGAACAATTTTAATTGTTGCTCACCAAGCATTTTTCCTAAGAGGAATACCGATATGCAGTGGTAAGTGGGAGGATAGTAAAACTCGATGAAAATCAGAGTAATACTATTCAAGGCACCGAATCTTAATGGAACACAGATAGTTCATCAATGATGTAACTATTCCAGTCATCTTCGAATACACAAGAACCACTTAAGTCGGAGAGAATCAGAAAACAACCTGGGGTATGGGTTTCTGATCTCACCTAATAAAGATGTCAATATTTTGAGGAATACAAGGTATCGACTCCCTTTTATGACAAAGTGTCATGAATCAGATATGGATTCCATGTATATCAACTATGTTTGGACACTAGTTGTTGTACCGCAAGGCATTGTGCCTATTGGTACTATATAAGTCTTCAAGGAAGACATACTTGGATGGCAACACACCAACATATAAAGCTAGGCTTTTAACGGAAAGGTATCGTTATCAACATTGTGTTGATTTCGATTCAACCTTTTACCTATTACCACGGTAAATCCATTTGGATAATGCTTGCTAATGCTGCATGTTTCATTTATGAAATATGTCAGCTAAACGGGAAAATCGCTTTCCTGAAAAGGAAACCTTTTGGAGGATGTTTACAACATCCTATCGATTTTGTCGTACCAAAACTAGCAAACAAGGTTTGCAGGTTATTCGATCCATGTTTGGATTGAAGCAAGTATAGGTTCTTAGAATTATCGTTTTGATGTAATCATAATGATCTATGATTTAATTCAAAACGAAAAGATTCTTGTGTATATAAGAGGGTTAGTGGGAGCTCACTGACAGTGGATGTCCTATAAATAATGATAATAAATCATTTCTTGGAAATGATATTCCCATAAAACAATCGGCGAAAGCTTGGCTTTCGAGAAAACTCTCCGAGAAATCGTACATTGAAAAATATATGCGACCTGGTGTCTCATACGCTTTGACCATATGGATTCAAAAACGGGCCAATCCAAGTGATAGTCACTAGATTGATGTTAAGAACATCCATTAGTATCTTAGAGATCTAAGGATGCTGTCTTAAACTATGGAGAAGGAAAACTTGAAGTGACTGGGATCACTACTGCAAGTTTCCTGACCGATTAGATGACTATAAGTCGCAACAACGGTACTATACAGTTTGAATAACGGAACAGTGAGTTGTGAATCTTCCAAGCAAGATACTGTTACCGAATAAACAAAAAATGCGGGTTATTGCTGCAACTGAGGCAGAAATAGAAGCCATTTGGGTCGATAATAAATCTAATTAGATTAGATATAGTTCTTTTAGCAGCTAAGCTAGGCTTCAGCACAGGCCAAAGAATTAATGGTCTCATCAATGATCCAGATACATACTTCGATATTCATCTGATTCGTTCGGATCATACATCATGGCGATGTGATGATCGTATAAATCGCATCAGACGATAATCATGCAAATCCGCTGACGAAAGCCTTTTCTCAGCAGTTTGAGCCAACCGTACATAGTTCGGGTGTTAGACACTCGAGTGACTAGCTATAGGCTATGTGGGAGATTGTTGGACAATTATGACCCATAGCGTCACTATTTGTACAGATCATAATGTTGTTGTACAAATTAACTATGTGACAAACGAGATTTCTCTCTTATCATTTGTGATTAGATCAACAAGATATATAAATGATAGGAGGTCCTTATGATTTGTTCCTGGATTGAGAATGATATGAGACAGTATCAGTCCACGAAGGATAAATCATTAAATATCCCTAGTCAGAGTATTATCGAGATTAGACATCGATAAATGCGTAAAAGACTAGTATTACACTTATGTGCATTGTGAGGGCACAAACGACATAGTTCTCATATATTTGGGCATATGATACTCATGCAAGTGTAATAGGAGGTTGTGTTTTACCGATGGTACGGGAAACAGCTTCGCTCTGGATAGACCCCCTCGGAATTCCATTGGTAGTATGACTATGTGTCTATGGAAGTTCGAAATCAGGGTAGGTGTATTTGGTCTTAACTTGAGACTTGCACCACTAATACTTGCGACAATCAATATACTTTGGTTTTGGTCGTCCAGGGCTTTAACCGGTTCTGTGTACGCCTCTGCTGGGTATATTGAGAATCGTAGTGTGTTGGGTGTGATGTCAAGACGGAAGTATCACTCCAGTCATATGGAGATGATGATCGCGTAGGGATACAGAACTGGTTCTCTAAAAAGGTTGCAACCGTCGGGATAATATGACTTTGTCATGATTATTCGATAATAAAGAGACTAGTTGATCGTCATCCGATATATGCTTCGTACATGGCAGACACTGTACCAGCCCCAGGCCTTGCATGTGATCATCCGATACTGGATCGAAATACGCAATACTACATATACTACGCCTGATATAGATCCGCTTATTCCTGTAAGCATGTTTCCTGGAGAATTGGGTAGGCATGGCGCTTTGCAAGAAGCCAACCTTGTCTTGTAAATCGGTATAAACGTAGTACTAGGTACTTACGTGTTCGGATAGTCCAACGACCGAATTTACTACCAACATATCTGGGGATCTCATGGGTCGCTTCCCGAAGATTCACCGATGACGTATGACTCGCACGTTTATTAATCTGGGATTAATAAATTAGATGAGAGGGGAAATTAATCTGGGATTAATTACGGAGATATTTTATCTGGGATAAAATATCAATTAAAGAGAGAGAGTGATTAATTTGGAATTGATCGATTAATTAATATATTCGATATATTAAAAGAAATTGGATTTCGACGCGGAAATAAAATTAGAATTTAATTCGGGCGAATGAATTAATTTGTTAGCGATGTGAATAGTGATTTTGCTAGGCATGATCATTTAATTACGAAGTAACAGAACATTCGTTAATTTGGAGTTAGCGAACCCCAGCCCGGGATTGTTTGTGTGCACATCATTCGTCAATCAAGTGATAGATGTCTTTCACTTTAAGTGATTGACGCAAGTCACTATTCATGAGTGATGTGAGTTGATGGAGTTGTTTGAAAGACATTTACAATTTTTAATTAGTATTTGACTTTTTGGTTTTGTGTATTAGATATACAAAAACCTTAAAAACATTTGATTAACTCTCTCTCTCCTTGGTTCACGATTTTTGGAGCCAAAACTCCTATCCTCTCTCACGCCCACAGTGGGCTATTTTCTCCTCTGGTTTCTGCAGTTCACCGAGAGCCAAAGAGGAAAAGGGAAGCAAAGTGTTTGATTTTTGTGGCAAAAATCAAGAGAGCTAGCACTCCGAGAGACATGCGAAGGTGATAGGGAAGTCCACCCATTAGCTTGGAATCACCACGACGAAGCTTGGAGCTTGACGAAGATGATCCATGGCTGAATGAAGATGCCAAAACAGTGAGCTGTGACTGCCACTGCCGTGACTTCTTGTGAGTAGAAAATTGATTTTTGTTCGTTGCCGCGTTGCTCAACCGCTCGATGCGAGTATTCCGCAACTCCCTCGTTGTTTTCGCACATGTATTTTATGCTTTTGATTCGATCCTTGGGACCGTAGAACTCCAACATGGTATGTTTGACAAGTTATCACCAACTTCACCAAAACCCATCAATAAAGTGACTAGGTGATGTGAGTGGTGATGTGACTTATGGGCCCCACTTGATTCAAAATCTGAGTGGGCCCGCAAACACTCCCGGGCTCGGGTTCGCTAATTCTGAATTAACGAATTTCCGTTGCGACGTAATTAAATAAAATTTAATTAATTAATTATGCCAAATAAAATCACTATTCACGTCGCTCGTAAATTAATTCTAAATTAATTCGTTTGCCCGAATTAAAATCTAATTTTAATTCCACGTCGAAATCTAATTTCGTTTAATATATCGAATATATTATTTTATCAATTAATTCCAAATCAATCGTTATCTCTCTTCAAATAGTATTTTATCCTAGATAAAATCTCTCCGTAATTAATCCCAGATTAATTATGCTCGAATCATACGTAATGGGTGAATCTTCGGGAAGCGACCCAAGAGATCCTTGGATATGCTGGCAGTAAATCCGGTCGTCGGACTATCCGAACACGTACGTACCTCGTACTACATTTTTACCGATTTACGAGACATGGTTGGCTTCTAGCAAAGCACCGTGCCTACCCAATTCTCCAGAAATATTCTTAATGGAATATATAATCTATATCAGGTGTAGTATATGTAGTATTGCATATTGCGATCCAGTATCGGATGTCACATGCAAGGCCTGGGGCTGGAATAGTGTATGGCCCATACGAAGCATATATGGGATTACAAGCAACAAGTCTCTTTAATCGGATAATCATGACCATGTCATATTATCTCGATGGTTGCAACTATTTAGAGTACCAGTTCTGTATCCCTGCGTGATCATCAGCTCCATATAACTGAAGTGATACTTTCTTCTTGACATCACACCCAATACACCACGATACTCAATAAACTCAGAAGAGGCGTACACAGAACCTGTTAAAGTCCTGGATGACCAAAACCAAAGCGTATTAATTTTCGCAAGTACTAGCGATGCAAGTCTCAAGTTAAGACCAAATACACCTACCCTGATGCAGATTCCCATAGACACATAGTCATACTACCAATGGGATTCCGCGGGGTCTATCCAGAGCGAAGCTATTTTCGTAACATCGGTAAACACAACTTCCTATCACACATGCATAAGTATCCAATACTTAAATATATGAGAACTATGATGTTACGCTTCCATAACACGCACAAGTGTAATACTAGTCTATTCTGCATTATCGATGTCCAGTCTCGATAATACTATGACTAGGGATATTTAATTATTAACCCTTTATGGATTGATATCGTCTCATATCTTATAATCTGGAACTAATCATAAGGACTTTTATCATTTATATATTAAGTAATCAAATTACAAAATGATAAAATGCAATTTCATTGCTACAAAATTAATTTGTACAAAAACCACAATGTCTTTTACAAATAGTGACGCTATGGGTCATAATTGTCTAACATTCTATCCCCTTGAGCCTCTAACTTCTGGCAACTTCTAATCGTATCTTAAATATAAATTCATACGTGGGACCATTGCCCAACTCATTGTCATAGAAAACAATTTAATGCTCATAACTGTTTTCTTAAAAAAAAAAAACAAAAGCAATTTACAACTCAGTTTGTAAACATTTGTACTCATTACAATGACTGGACACCACGCTAGGATCTAATGCATGACTTTACTATACTTTATTTGATCCCTCTCTCTTTGACTTAACCTGGTGGACTCAATACCATTGTGACTGCCATCAGTATTTATCTTCTCAAGCTCGTCCTCCTTGTACCTGCAAAACAGAATACTGGGAGTAGGGGGTTAGATCGTTTGAACGATCTAGCGACGATCTAGCAAGTGGACAATTAAAAATAAAAACTATTCCTTTTTAAAAAATTTGTGCTCTAAACTGAAATCCTCCCAGAAAAAGTTTTTTTTTTTTTTTTTTTTTCTGAAAACTCTTTGGTAGCACTTATCTTTTCTGAAAAGTCTATTTATGAAAAACTGATCTCTGTCTCTGAAAACTATATCTCTGGAAAATATTTCTCTGAAAAATTGTCTCTGAAAAACCTAACGCATGGGGGCGTTACATATCACCGTCCCTTCATACACCTAATTAGAGCCAGGAGTGCAAACCCATGACATTGGGGCGTTACGTATCGACGTCCCCTAAAGCATGCCACTACATGTCCCTAAACTAGAGTCAGAAGTGCGGATCTATGCTACTACCTGACCCTGAAACTATGATTTAGGGGCATATGTCATCCCTAGTCCTAAACTAGGATCTGGGGGCGTTATGTACCGTCTTCCCCCCAGTCCTCTACATTTGCGCATGTCATCCGTCAATTCCATAAGTTACATACTGAGGTGGGTTTTCCCCCATTCTTCCAAAAATCTCAAAACTCATGCTATTAAAATCAATCTTTATGAAACATCATTATTTGAAAAGAATCTGTAATAAAATTATGGCTAACACCCTATATGCTCAAAAAGTAATCTGAATTCAAAACTTAATAAATAAAATTAGTTTGAGAAAAGAGGTCCACTCACTGATTTTGGAATCAGGCTATTACTTCTTCGCTCGCCAAAGTAATTTACGGCTTCTGCGATGATCTAAAATTGATAACTTAATTAGAAAATAATTTGCGAAATATGCTTGAATCTATTGTCACTACATGACATACTATGCTCATGTCATGACAAATTGTGTGCAAAAGAGTCGATACGAGACCCTAAAGATTGCCTCTAACATTCTTAGTTGGAATTGAAAAGGCTGGTCTGTTTCAGGAAATTTGGCCTCGCGTCGTGACGCGGCCCTCTGTTTTCTCCGCGTTGCGACGCTACATCCTGAGTGTCGTGACACCCTCAAGCAAACTCAAGACAGATAGTCGCTGATCATCATGTGTCGCGATGCCGAAAGTATAGCGTCACGACGCTAACCCAAAATTCAAGGCCAAACTCTTCTCTTCAATGACATAGCTCCAAGGCAACTCAACTCCATCACTCCACATATCACATAAGAAATTTATAAGCTTCAACATGAATCAAAACTCACCTTATATGATCTACTCAAGCCCCAACCATTATCTAATATCATTTATTCCCAATGCATAACTTCCCAACACATCCACACACTTATCGGCCTCATCCAATGCTAATACTATCATTACACTTCTCAAAATACATGTCAAAAACTTAAACAAAGTCATTTAAGCAAACCTAAACTCTAGGGTATGATGGGTCCGAATTTGGGGGCTTGAGTCTCTTGCTCAAATTGAAAAAATAAATGAAAGAGTGAGAGTTAGAAACTTACCTTGTGTTCTTGAAGCTTGAAACCATCACCATTTCATCAAGATTTGATATGAGAATTAAGAAACTTGGAGGATCCCCTAGCACTAAGGCTCACGTTTTTCTCTCTTTTTTATTTTGAAAGAGATCAATGAATAGTGCCTTATTTATAGGCAAAAGAGGTTGATTTTTGTAAAGAAATGAATGGTTAAGATTTAGGCACATCACCACATTCTAGTATATTACTGTAGCAGCCGTAGAAATCATGATTTTTGGCTCGTTTCTTATTTGAATTTGGAAACACGTAGAACACAAAAGATGTAGGCCTCGGTCTTAGCTTTCCGACGATATTAAATCAATAAAAATCAGAGTTTGTAAAAGAAAGTTATGCCCAAAATACCACGGGCTATCCAGAATGGAACATCATAGAATTTCGTATTGGAATTTTGAAGAATTTACCGATTGTCCCCAAAGTCGTTCCATGAGTGTATTGTGTCCCAACATAATTTTATTATGTTACCTTCATCCCGTAATGTAACAGTACTACAATGTAATAGTAGTAGAGACTGCTGGTCGTTACAGTATGTATGTGTATGATAGAATACATAAGATGTATGGTTATGTGAAGTGCATGAATGATTTGAAAACTAATGTGAATATCAGATGTTATAAAGCATGTTTGTTAAGTTGTATTGGTATGTAGTATATGTGTAAGAACTTTAAATTATACTTGCATGTATATAAGAGAAGTGTGATACGGTATATGCGAATATATATGAATCTCGAATGTTAATTTATTGTAAGGTTACCGTAATTAAAGAAAGTTAGGAGAAGTTTGTTTTAGTATTGAAGAAAGTTGTAATCGAATAGAAGAAAGTTTGTTTGGTTTACCCATTTGATGATATTTCAAAGATGTGCGTTCGTAATAAAGTTTAAGAATATGACTTCATGTTCTTGTGATTTAAATGGTTTCAATGTAAGATAACATATTCTATGATATTTATAATGATGTCTTGTGGGATTTGGATGTTTGGTTAATAGATTGGTGTATATATAAACATGTAGAC
>SKCR01046502.1:0-41341 GCA_019454045.1 Zanthoxylum bungeanum
CCAAAACCCTTGGCAGAAGCAAATCATATTGGACCATCAAACGGAGAGGAACTGATCGTGCCAGGTATGTCTGAACGATTGGTAGAAATAATTAACCGTGCTGATGCTTTTATTGCTTTTCCAGGTGGCTTGGGTATATTGGAGGAAATTTTTACAATGTTATCTTGGACGAACCTGAACATACACCAGAAACCGCTTGGATTGTACAACATTGAAGGATTTTATGATTTTCTTTGTGTGTTTCTTGATGATGCCCAAAGAAATGGGTTCGTGTCAAAACCATTAAAAGAACTCATTTTCACTGCCAGAACTGCTCCGGATATAATTGACCAAATCTTAGCCTATGAACCGCAAATTGACCCTATCCTTTCAAAGATAAATTGGTCTTAGGACGATCGTGGTAAGAGGCGTCGGATTAATCTGGATCTTAACCTTTAACTTTTCGTGTAGAATTTCAGTTAACCAGGTATTATCTTCTAAACTCTTCTTCTATTATTTAAGACATTGGGGACAATATCTCAATTAGGTTTGGGGGAGGGAATTAATTGATCAGTATCTTGTTTTCAGTTGTGTGTTGTTTTTATTTTTAGTCCAAAATTTTTCGAAAAATACAAAAAAAAATTGAAATTTTTTCAAAAATTACAAAAATAATTTGCGTTTTTGTTTTTATTTTGACTAAAAATGTGAAATTGGTAAGAGATAGCTGTATAAGGAGTTCCCATTCCTGATACATATTTCAACCATTTTCGAAACAAGTTAATTTTTGTTTATTTCCTTTTGAATTATTTAATTTGTAGATTCTCCATAAAATTGACTAAAATGGATCTTCATATGCTCAGTTGACATGTATTATCAACATGCATGGTAACATATAGACATGAGTTGTAATTGAAAAGTTTGTAATATTCAGTGCTCTAGTTTAATTGGAGAAAGCATCTCAAAAAGTAATGGAGTAAAAAAAAATCGCCTGAGATCCGAGTTATTAAGTCTGTATGGGATGTTTTAACACCTAGTGCCCTAAAGCCAACTGGTTTGGGAGTCACTGACCCAACACTCGCTACATGGATCAAGGATGTTGTAAAAATATATATATCTGAAGTCTGAGTAATTAAGTCCGTAGGGGTGTCTTAACACCTGGTGCCCTAAAGCTAACTGGTTTGGGAGCCACCAACCCAACACTCGCTACATAGATGTAAGATATTGTATATAAATAAAAAAAATCAAAAAATCAAAGAAAAAATCAGAAAAATGAGAAAAATTATTCCACTGCTGCAAAAAAATGTGAATTCTGATAAAACTTTAGGACAAAAATATTACTCTCTTATCAACTGCATTTGTGACTGTTGTGGGCAAAAATGAGTTGATTAATATTTTGTAGGCTATGTATATGAAGAATGGTAAATATAATCGGAGAATTTACTTATTCGATAATTTAGAAAGAAAGAAAACAACTAGTGACTTGGAGTAGAAGTTTTACCTGATTAGTCACTAACTTCTTTATTCTCATTTCTCTTGTCTTTTTGCTTTTGTGTGCATTAGTTTCACTACCTTTTTACTTTTGTAAAATGTTTGTAGGTATCATTGCTGTAAACCCTCACGAGACTACAACTCATCTACTAGGGACAAATAGGGGTTTAAAGGCTTGTTGCATACGCTAATGCAATCGTGATCCCTACGAAAGTGGCTTAGTTAAATTTTATTTTAAAGATGTTTATGTTATTTTATTTTGTGTTTTGCTCGAGGACTAGCAAAATATTAGGTTTGGGGGGTGATGAGTGGTAATTATATCACTATTTCCCACTCATTTAACTTAATATTTTGTATAGTTTCTTGAGTTTTGTGAATATTTTGATGTGTTTTGTGTTATTTTGTAGATAAATAAAGTTTCAGGACTCTCTGGAGGTGATTTGGGGCCAAAATAGTGAAAAACAGACAAATGCAATTTGGTAATTTTGCGCGTCGCGAAGCGCAAGCCGTCGGCGTCGCGACGCCTAACATGCGCCATGAGTTGCTAACGTGCGCCGGAGGACACGTGTCAGAATCTGAAAAGTTTGACTTGCTAACGTGCATCTGCCACGTGTCAACATCACAGCCAATCCGCTAACATGTGCCGTGACACGTGTCATCATTCTATGGTGCCGATAATCTCCATCGCCACATGTTGACACGTGTCATCCCGCGTGTCAGCCACGTCATCGTCCACATCAGCAGCTGACCGAATCAACTCACCACGTCAGCACCACGTCATCATCAGCCAATCACAGCGTGCCACATGTCACAATCCTACGGTACCGAAAATCACTTTCGCCACATGTCGCCATGTCACTACCACTTCACTGACACGTCAGCATAATTATTGAGTCAATTATCCATATCGCCACGTCATCGGATAAGAATCTGAAGCAGCCAACCAGAAGTTGACACGTGGCACGTCGCGACGCGAACACCCTACCGAGGCCTATAAATTCAGCTCGAGGTTTCAATTTCAGATATATCTTCCTCTCTGAATTCTCTGATGTAAATAGGGAGTTTTATATCTAGTTTTCTTTAAATTTCAGTTTTGTAATTAATTTTAATTACGTTCTGTAATAATAATTTACTTTCTTTACTTTTTCAGTTTTTACTATTCAACATGAAGAGGTAACTTCCCACTGCTATGGTGAAAGGTAAAACTTTTATTACTGCTATTTAGATTAATCTCCATAATTATAATATATTCACTATTTAAAATTTGACTTAATGAGGATACCGCTATATTGGCCGGTTGGTAATCATTTATAAATTGGTTTTAATATGACTAAGCAAGGATACCGCCTGGTTGGTCGGTTGGTAATTTCCGCCTATATGGCTGGTTTATGGACTTAATCTGACTTAATTAGGTTACCGCCTATATGGCTGGTTGGTAATATCACACAAGTTAATATATTATATTAAGAGATATATATTTTATAGTAGTGATAAAAGTAGATCATCTAGCCCTAGCATTTTCTTTTATTGTGATTTTCTTTATTTAATTTTCAGCATTTTATTTTATGTCTTTTACTTTTAAGTTTTTACTAGCTCTAGTTATGTGTCGTAACTAAGTTAGTTATCTAGGGTTGTGATGAATTCTAATATCACCGGTTTATAAGGGGTTATTTTGTAGTTTGGGTAATTTAGGGTTTACTTATTAAGTCTTAAGCTTAATGCGTCTTGTTAATTGGCACTAATAAGATTGATCTTGTAAATCTAAAATAAACTTGACAAAGGAATTTTAGGTTTCAGCCTTAGACTTAATAGCCCACGATCTTCCTTGAGGATAGATAACCCTTTAATAGATTTCCTTACAGGATATACATATACCTGTCGGGCGGGGGTAGCCATAATTGGAACTTAAACTTAATGAATCCATGTAATTTGGTTGACATAGACATATGGTTCAATTGGGTTAAACTGGGTATTTGCATCTGACCATCGATAGAGGCTTTCGCATAATTTCGTGGTCCAGGTTAGTAAACCAATTTATTACACAAACATGAAATAACCACTTCATCTTTTAAAAGATATTAGAAAGATTCACAACCCTAGATAGTTCCTTAATATTGAATTTTCTTAAACCTACTTTCGAGTAATTTTATTTACTTGTTTTTAAGTTTAAAATCATCAACATCAATCAATCAACCTGTTAGATACTAGTAATCATTTGACCTTATAAAATTAATAGATTAGGTATTAAGTCCTCGTGGGATCGATATTTTTTATACTACTTGAACGATACGTGCGTTTGTGTTATACGCGTGTGATTACGCCGGTCAAAGCCTGCTTCTCCCAGGTATACCATGGAGAATTTTAATAAAAGCCAAGCTTTCACCGATTATATTATGGGAATGTTATTTCTAAGAAGCAATACATCATCAACTTATAGGACATTCATTGTCAGTGCTCTCCCACTAACCTTCTTATATATACAAGAATCATATTTGTTTTGAATGAAATAATATACCATTATGATCTCATCAAAATGTTGGTTCCAAGAACGATATGCTTGCTTCAATCCATAAATGGATCGATTTAACTTGCAAACCTTGTTTGCATATTTTGGCACGACAAAACCGTCAGGATGTTGTAAACATCCTCCAAAAGGTTTCCGTGAAGGAAATCGGTTTTGACGTCCATATGTCATATTTCATAAATGAAATATGCAGTATTAGCAAGCATTATCCAAATGGATTTAATCATGGCAACAGGTAAAACAATTTCGTCGTAGTAGACACTATGTCGTTGACGATATCCTTTCCGTACAAGCCTAGTTGTGTACATTTGTATGTTGCCATTCATGTATGTCTTCCTTGAAGACACATTTAGTACCAATAAGTACAATGCCTTCTGGTACATTAACCAGTGTCCAAACTTAGTTGGTATACATGGAATCCATTTCGGACTTCATGGCACTTTTCCATAAAATGAGTCGATACCTTGTATCATTTCCTCATACGTAGTCGGTTCGTCTTTCTCAATAAGATTGATATCTACATGAGGTGAGATCAGAAACCCATACCTCCCAGGTTGTTTTCTGACTCTCTCCGACCTACGCGGTTCTTGTGTATTCAAAGATTATTGGTACAGTTTCATCCCTGATGAACTGTTGGTGTTCCGTGAGGACTCGGTGCCTAGAACAGTATTACTCCGATTTTCATCGAGTTTTACTTTCCTCCCACTTACCACTGCATTTAGGTATTTCTCTTAGGAAAATCGCATGGAGAGCAACAATTACGTTGTTCTCTTGTGAGTTGTATAAGTACTATATTTTGGTTTCTCTAGGACAACCTACAAATAGACACTTAGCTGATTTGGGTTCTAGTTTGGTATCATCCAAACATTCAATTAAATGCCAGCATCCCCAAATCTTCAGGATTGAGAAACCCGATTTCTTTCCTGTTCATATCTAATATGAAGTCTGTCTAACAGATTTACATGGAACCTTATTCAAAATAAGTATTGCATTGTTCAATGAGTATCCTCAGAAGGAAATTGGTAGCTCAGAGCGACTCATCATTAACCTTACCATGTCCAATAAAGTTCGGTTTCTCTGTTCGGACACACCGTCAAATTGAGGTGTCCCGGGAGGAGTCCAATGTGAAAGAATAACATACTCTTTCAAGTAATCTTGAAACTCATATGCTTAAGTATTTTACACTATGGTCCAATCGTAATGTTTTTAATACTTTTACCGGTCTGTTTTCTTACTTCGTGTCGAAACTATTTGAATTACTCAAAATTTCATTACTTGTTTTTCATAAGATACACATAACTGTAACGCGATGCCACATCCGTAAAGGTTACAAAGTATTCATATTCACCTCTAGCCTAGCTAGACATAGGCCCACTTATGTCACTATGACCGAGGGCTAACAAATCGATGGCACTTGCACTTTTACCAACTAAAATGTGTTTTAGGCACTTTGCCTAATAAACTAGATTCATAGACTTCATTTGAATTAGAATCAAATCCGTCCTAGTATCCACTCTTCGAAAGTGTGGATATACGAATCTTGTTAATGTGTCCCAGACAACAGTGCCACTTTTAAGTCTCAACAGATTTATAAAGTTTGAGCTTTTGTTTGTCATATTATATGTTTGAGATTCATTTATATTATAAATATAAATACTGTTATTCACATCTAATGTGCTTATCTCAATATCATCTTTATAAACAAACACCTTAGTGTTCTAGAATATAAAGGTATACCCGCAACGGGTTAAACTAGATATAAATATAATGTTTCTAGTCAAACTAGGTACATTATAATAGTCTCCTAATTTAAGTACATGCCCAAATGGCATTTCCAAAACTTAGGTTCCCACAGCCAAAACAGCGACTCTAGTCCTGTTTCCGACTCATAGGTGGATCTCATCTGAAGCCAGTCTCCTGCTTATCAGCAGATCCCGCACATCAGTACATATATTTATGTACCACATCCAGTATCTAAAATCCAATTTTAAAACCAGCAGTGGACATGTTTATAACAAACATACCTGAAGCCGGACCCTTGCCCGTATTCATTTCCTTCATGTCTGCCTTGTCCATACGGCAGTCACGCTTCCAGTAACCCCGTTTTCCACAGTTTAGGCAGACATCTTGGGATATGTCATTTGTCTTCCCAGAAGACTGTGACGATTTTGCCTTTGCCCCTTTTCACATCCCTAAAAGTCTTCGGCCAAGCCTAGACCTTATGGGATGTAGAAGTAAGATGCGCCTTGCACTTCTTGCCCTTTTGCAAGCTCTGGATCTGTCTCCTTGAGCATAGCCATTAACTCTCCAAGAGTTTTTTTTTGCAATTATTACTTCCAAGATCTAGGATTAGATATATGAAGATTCTTCAATTTCAATATCATACTATAAGGATCTAATCCTTAGTTCTGACGAAGAAATTAAGGAGTCTATGCGGCAAGCATAAAGGATTGAGCACTAAAGTTTTCATCACGATGAGTCTTCCAACGCTCATGCTCTACTATCTGCTCAAGTCCGGGCTTTGTCCCGAGAGGTCGCTCTATCAAATAGAGTAACTCTCAACTCGCATGACTATCCTGAGATTCATTTCCCAATATGAAAATTAAAGCCGTAAAAGACATTTTTCACCTAGAATTATATCCTTTGACGCTAATCTTTCCTGTTATAATGATTGCTATAGTCCAACTATTCAATCAATGATTTCGGGTACAATCAGATGTAATGATTACTATAGTCTAACTATATAATCAACTATAAATGATCGGTAAAATTCAAATATATATTGATTACTATAATCCAATTATATAACCAACTATAAATGAAGTAGTTTGAATACAGTCCAACTGTTCAATTAAAACAACAATTGAATATTAGTCCAACTAATATATATAAATTTTTAATGACGAAAAAATGAAATGAGCGCGTATTGGCAAGTATCTAAACAAAATTGCAAATTTAATACTTACCTCCCACTATTTTTCGGCGAGCCTCTAACCCTTTGTGGAGTACTCGGGAAACCTAGTTTCCTAGTGAGCTAGGATCCCGTTAAATAACACTCAACCTTGACTTTGGCCAACAAATTGTATGAAACTTAACTAGGTAGATCTCTAAGATCAATTGGATCCCATCCAATTCCTAGATCCAGTAGGTGGACCTCCAAGTCCGAAACATATATCCAATATATGCCAATATATCTGATATATTCCCTAAGCTTTTTTTCCTCTGAATCAACTAAGCCTTGGATTTGGCTCAACAAGCTTAATGAAACCAGTTAAGCGTGACCCATTGACAGTGGGGAAGCTTCATAATCGAGGTCGATGAACAAGAAGTGACCTTGACTTTGGCCAACAAATCAAAACTTGCCCAAGACGTATGATATGGAACAAAGCTTTCATGATTCAAACACATCTGCGATGGACAAAGGTCTTGACTTTGGCCAACAAACCATTGCCAATCTTGGATCTTGAGAGAGAATCACTCAATGGAAGGAAAATGATTATTATAAAATGAGGGTTTTTGTCGCGATTTGGCAACCAATTTATTATCTTTAATTAGGTCTCATCATACACCCTTAAGCATGCATTCTAAAAGCATAATAAGGCGCGAATAAAATAATAATGATATTCGGATGAATATATAACAAACTTTGTTCCTAGAACAAATCTCTCATTTTTCTCTCTCCCGCTAGCATTATTCATACTTCTACCCAATTACATAATACTTCTAAAGAAACCTCATTTACATTGAGGGGAATTGGTGAGAAAAGAAATACAATAAGAAAAGAGGTAATAGGCTGGACAAGCAGGTCCAATTTAATAAATTCTAAATTTATTACAACAATTTCCAAAATTAACTTCACCCTTCAAATATCCATCCGATATATATTATTCATTCATACATCCAAGTATTCACACAAAGCATGTTATCAATCAATCTAATCCAATTAATTAATCTTTGATTAATGACTATCCAATGTTCAAACAACGATTTGATTTGCGTGAGTCCAACTCGTTTAAGAATAAATACTCAAAGTAAGTATTCTTGAATTACATCGAACTATAATTTTAAATCCAATTTAAATTATATTCAATACTAATTCATATTTAATTCCAAATTAAATAATTACACTTTCAATAGTGTCTTTTAGACTTGGATTCCAAATCCAATCTTAACGGGTCTCAAAGACCCAATTAGTATCAAATACTATTCAATTAAAGTCCAATGGGTTTTCAATTAATTCTTAAGGCATGAGCTTTGGCAATTATGGGTCAAACCCAAGATGCCAAGGCCCAGTTAGGAATCACCCTATGCCAAAAATTAATTTATGCCCATTAGGCCCAATTAAAATATTAAAGGCCCAAATGTCATATTTGGACTTTATGGAAATGGTTTTTAGGCCCAATTGGATCCAACCAATTATCCTAAACCAAACTTGGCCCAACCAAGCCCATTAAGCCCAAATACAATAAATTAAATTAACTTATTATTCCAAATTACAAATTAATTCAATTCAAGTGTAATTACCATAATTAATTAATTAATCTAATGCTTCCAAAACACTAATTAATTCAATTAATCATGCTCTACATTTCCAACACAAATTGAAGCAAAATCAATCCATTCCAACATGCTTCATTCACGACAATCATCATGAAATAACATTCAATTCCGATTTCAATCCAATTAAACCAACAATTAATATTCATTTCATGCAATTAACATATCCAATTGTTAAATTTTCAAAAAATCACCATGAATACACCTGGGGTAATAATCCGCCATGTCCAAGGAATTAAGGATTTTTGATCTAATCAATTTTTCTCAATTCCATCAATGCACAAATCCAATTCAACATTATACAAACATAACCCAACAATCAATTTAGGCATTTCATACTCAAATCACAAAAATCCCAAATTAAAGTTTAGAACCCTAGATTTTCAAATCAAACTTAGATCACTCTGATACCATTGTAAGTGTTCCTAGAACATGCCAATATCATCTAAGAGTGATTTTTGTGTGAATAAATCAAAGAGAGTTGCGGAAATACTCACATTGATCGGACTTAGGATTTCAAAAATTCCTTCTTTGTTGGATGTAATGAAAGCTTCAGAGCGTGAAATCGAGTTCCCAACACTCAGGTGAGTCTCCCTATCACCTTCATTTGACTCCTTAAAGTGCTAGCTTGATGAATTTTTGCCACAAAAATTCAAGAACAATGGAGATGGGTCACGGTTTTTGGAGGTAGAAGAGAGAGGAATAATGACTTGTCTTACTTCCAAAGTTTGACTTAGTTTAAATATATTAAGTTGAGTGTTGGAATAGGTTTGAGTGAATAAAAAGCAATCCAAGCCTTTTTCAACTAATACCAAATTCCATCACATGTCAAACATGTTGATGTAAGTTGGTGGGCCTCACTTGAATTCAAGATTTAAGTCGGACAATCCAACATGCAACTTCGCTCGAGCCCGGGTTCATTTAATTCTGAATTAAACGAATTACCATTACGACTTAATTAAATCCAATTTAATTTAAATAATAATGCATCGCAATATTATTACGTAAGTCGCTTAAGAATTAATTCTAAATTAATTCGTTTGCTTGAATTAAAATCCAATTTTAATTCCGTATTGAAATCTAATTTCAATTAATATATCTGATATATTATTTTAGCCCAAATAAATAAATTAAATAGTAAAATCCAATTTCACTATTAAATTTACTTTGCCGATTAATTCCAAATTAATCGCGTTCTCTCTTCTCGACGAATTTGATCCCAGATAAATTCTCGATGCAATTAATCCTAAATTAATTCTCTCTCAGATAAATAATTCCCAGATTAATTATTGCTGTGATTAATCCCAGATTAATTTTCTCTCTCATAATTAATCCCAGATTAATTTTTTATTCGAGTCAAACATCATCGGTGAATCTTTGGGAGGCGACCCAAGAGATCCATGGATATGTTGGCAGTAAATACGGTCATCGGACTATTCAAATACGTGCATACCCGGTACCACATTCTCACCGATTTACAAGACATGGTTGGCTTCTAGCAAAGCACCGTGCCTACCCAATTCTCCAGAAATATTCTTTAAAGGAATATGTAATCTTTGTCAGGCGTAGTATACGTAGTATTGCGTATTACGATCCAATATCGAATGTCATATGCTAGGCCTGGTGCTGGAATTATGTCTGCCCCGTACGAAGCATATATCGGATCTTTGGTAACTAGTCTCCATAATCGGATAATCGTGACCTTGTCATATTATCCCGATAGCTGCAGCATACAAGAGTACCAGTTCCGTATCATGCGTGATCATCATCTCCATATGATTGAAGTGAGACTTTCATCTTGACATCACACCCAATACACTATGAGTCTCAGTATACCCAGAAGAGGCGTACATAGAACCTGTTAAAGCCCCAGACGACCAAAACCAAAGTATACTAATCATCGCAAGTATTAGCGATGCAAGTCTCAGGTTAAGACCAAATACACCTACCCTGATTCGGATTCCCATAGACACATAGTCATACTACCAATGGGATTCTGATGGGTCTATCTAGAGCGAAGCTGTTTCCGTACCATCGGTAAACAGAACCTCCTATTACACTTGCATGAGTATCCAATACCCAAATATATGAGAACTATGTCGTTATGCTTCCATGACACTCATAAGTGTAATACTAGCCTATTCCGCATTATCGATGTCCAGTTTCGATAATAGTATGACTAGGGATATTTAATGATTAAACCTTACGTGGATTAATATTGTCTCATATCTTATTAATCTGGTACTAATCATATGGACTTTTATCATTTATATATCCCGGTAATCCAATTACAAATGATAAAAGAGCAATTTCCTTTGTCACATAGTTAATTTGTACAACAACACCATGTTCTGTACAAATAGTGATGTTATTGGTCATAATTGTCCAACAAGTCTGATCAGATAGTACCTCAAGACGAGAAAGTAACTGAGATTACCAAGGTCTTTCATCTCAAAATATTGTTGAAGAGATGTCTTAAGTTCAGAGATATCGTGCAGATCATCCCTTGTGATAATCATATCGTCCGCATAGAGAAGAAGAATAATGGAGCCATGATCAGTTTGCCGAACAAAAACTGATGAATCATAGGCACTGGAAGTGAACCCAAGTGTATGAAAAGTGGTGCTAAATTTCTCAAACCATGTCTGATGAGCTTGTTTAAGACCATATAATGCCCGATGAATTTTACAGACCTTATTAGGAGGATGAGGGTAGCCAGGTGGAGGTTTATTGTAAACCTCTTCAGAGATGTCACCATTAAGAAAGGCATTCTTCACATCCATTTGAAACAAAGTCCACTGTCGAGAGGCGACAATAGCTAGGAGACTGTGAATATAAGTCAGACGGGCAATATGAGCAAAAGTCTCTTCATAATCAATCCCATATTCCTAAGAAAATCCCTTAGCAACAAGACGAGCCTTATATAGTTCAATAGATCCATTAGATTTCGTCTTGATTTTGTATATTCATTTACACCCAATCGCATATTTTGCCAGTGGAAGGTCAACTAAGTCCCATGTATGTGCTTTTTCAAGTGCCTGCAATTCTTCAGTCATAGCTTGCTGCCAAACAGGGTTATAACTAGCTTCGGAGTAAAAATGAGGTTCTTATTTAGTGAGAGTATTAGAGAATCAATGAAAATCCCGAAGTTTGACAAGAATTTATCTCACCATAGTAGAACGAAGAATAGAATGAGGATTACCTGAAGAGGACAGATGGGAGTTGGGGGTGGCAGTGATGGATCCGGTAGGTGATGTAGACTGTGGGAGATCAACTGTAGAATGATCATTTGAGGGAGGTACATCAGAGTCATCATTGGGAAATATATTAATAGTGTTATCTATAAAGAAGATACAGGGCGATGAATGAATAGATTGAAAATTGGAAACATAGGAAAACATGTGATTTTCCCAAAAGGTGACATGACGATAGATACAGAGGTGATTGGAGATAGGATCCCAACATCTATACCCTTTGTGTTTAATGCCATATCCCAAGAAACAACATAACCGATCCCGAGGTTCTAATTTAGTGTGTTCATGGGGCTGAAGAAGAACGAAACAAACACAGCCAAATACTTTAAAAAAGATTGTAATTGGGAGATGTACCATGTAGTTTTTCATAAGGGGGTTGATTGGCTAGAACAGAAGATGGAAAATGATTATTAGTGTAGACACTGGTGAGAGCAGCTTCTCCCCAGAAACATTCAGGACAAGTGGAGGAGATGAGAAGAGCACGAACTGTATCTAAAATATGTCTGTGTTTGCATTCGACTCTCCTATTTTATTGAGATGTACATGGACAATAACGGTGACAGATAGTCCCATTTTGGTGAAGAAAGTGTAGAAAATCAGAGCCCTTATATTTCATGGCATTGTCAGTGCGGAAAGTTTTAATGGGTCGATTGAATTGAGTCTTAACCATATTTGCAAAGGTTTAGTAAATTGAGGAAAGTTCAGAGTGATTTTTCATAAGATAGAGCTAAGTATAACATGAATAATCACCAATAAAAATTACAAAATATTTTGAACCACCCATAGTAGGAGTAGGAGATGGACCCAAAATATCAGAATGGACCAGATCAAAAGGTGAAGAGGAAATCGAAGTACTATTATTGAAAGATAACGCAGTCTACTTGCCCAACTGACAAGGCATACAATCAAAATATTTATTAGAAACATGACCTAAACGACCACTAGAAGCTAATAAACGTAATAGACTAAGAGAATGGTAGCCCAACCGAAAGTTCCATAGGCTGAGTGAGGTAATGGGTAAAGTAGAGGCGACATAGTAGCATTGAGAAATGTCTTGAGGAAGATGAAGGCTGATGAGATCAAACAAACGACCTTTCTTACGACCTATCTCAAGCGTCCGATCAATCTGCGGATCCTGTACAGAGCAACCAGGAGCAGTAAATAAGACATTAAGACCAAAGTCACATAATTTTCCGACAGATAAAAGATTTAAAGTGAGTTTAAGTATGAGAAAAGTGTTAGATACAAAGAGATGTGGAAGAGAAATGTGACCAAGATGACTAGGAGTCATGAAAGAGCCATTATCAATTTGAATGGCAGGAAGATGTGATGGAGTAGATGTGGATGTAAAGATACTTGAGTCGGAAGTCATGTAATTACAAAAAGCAGAATCAAAATATTAATAGTACCTGAGATAGTAGAAGAAGTAGAGATGTTACCAAATTGGGAGGCTATGGATTGAAAGAGAGAGGCGAGATCCTGAATAGGTTGAGAAGGCCGAGACTACTCAGTGTCACCCGGATTATCAGAAGCTACAGCAGAAAGAGACTGATGGCTCTTGAAGGAGGGAATATGATGGCGAGTGGGACAGTCTCGTTTAAAATGGTCAAGACCCATCTTACGGTAAATTATGCAATGGCGTATGGGACATTTGAGGACCAGGTGCCCAGGTAACTTACATCAATTACATGGAGGAGAGAGAACTGGAAGGAAGTGTGGCAAGAACAATATATGTATGCTATATCCAGCCAGTAGAGTGATGAGTTTCTTCCGAAATAAGTTTATCAATTGCGGAATCAAGAGTGGGTAGCGGAGTTTGATGAAGCAAGGAGGCTCGAGTGGGTTCAAACTTGGTATCAAAAGCCATGAGAAACTGAATCATTTTTTGGCGGTCTCTATAGGTGGTGAATTGGACAGCATCAGCAGAATTGTCCCAATGGGGCTCAGATAGAGCCAATTGATCCCAGAGAAACTGCATCTGAGAATGAAATTCCATAATAGATTGGTTAGGTTCCTGACGCATTTGGTGAAGGCGATAAATCAACTGACACTGATGAGATAAATTTGTGGATGTATATTGGTGAGCAAGGAAATCCCAAAGTGACTTGGCTGCGTTAAAACAACCAAATTGAAGATTTATGGTAGGGACAGAGGAGTTGCGAAACCATGTAATAATTTTGTGATTATGACTTTCCTAATCTTCAAGACGATCAGTAAAATTTTCGTCACTCCTAGTTTTATGTTGAACCAGTTCAGTGAGAGTACCAGTAATATAACGTCAGAGTTTACGACCCTTGAGAAAGCTACACATAGCTTGGGTCTAAAGGACATAATTGTGACCATCAAGGGGGATCTGAATTGGTTGAGAGATGTCAGACTTATCCATTGAGAAAATCAACAAATTCTAAAGAATATCATAAATGTCCCAAAACTTCCAAAAAGTACAAAAGTGCCCCAAAAGTTTTGGAAAATAATAGGTTTGCCCCAAACCAACACAAATAAAATATAAATCCAAAAGTTCTTCGAAAATGCGCAGAAGGATAAAAAATTTAGAAATCTAAAAAAAAAACCCATGAATGTAGCAGAAAGAAACAGCAGCTAAGCCTCAAAAGCAAACAAAATACTGTGTTCCAACCAATTTCTGTGCCGAGAGAAATGGATTAGATACAAATTGAAGAAGGCAATCTTAAAGTCAATGGATTTCTAGAAATAATATTAGGAGCAGGCTTGATAGCTCCATCCAAAGGTAGGCAGGATATGTCGTTGGTGCGGCGGACCAAGGATCGAACTGAGTGGCCTCGCTTTAGGAGTAAAAACAACGGCAACATGACCCAGGAAAAAAACCGTATGATACCATGTTAGAGATTGAGTTGAGTAATTTTTGTATTTCAAACTGAATATAATTACAGTGTAACAGTCTTTATATAGGCAATACAAGAAATCCAAAATAGGAAAGGAAAATCTAAATATATATACAAATAATGGAAATTGTAAATTTCCTAAAATAAAGAATTATAATAAGAAGATATATTACAACTTCTGTTTTAACAATATATCCTTAACAACTCAAAAGACGTAATCGGTGAATGCATGTTCATTATTCATTCATGACTAAGGTCGATTAAACATATTAAAAATATGTGAACCATTCTCATATCAGGTTCATGCAGATTGTGTGTAATTTTTTTTTTAAATCCTGATGTAATCCGAATGCACACAAATTACTAATATTTTTTTGCATGTATCCAGATGATATAAAATCCACATGAACCTGACCCGAACCTCACTATATATATATTTAAATGAGGACCATACTATAAGACAAGAAAAACACACACTCTAAGCAGTGTCTAGGAATTCATGTTTTCTCTCTTTTAATCCGGTCATCATTTTATTAAATTGAAGACATCCTTATTAAAACTCCATTGTATGTGTATAGTGAGGTTTCAAAAAAATGTACTCATTAATTAAATAATGATTAGATAAGAAAAATACACAAAATACAGTGTATTTGTCACGTAGTGTTTGGGAATTCATATCTTTCCGTCTTTTAATTTGTATTAAACTGATGACATCCTTATTAGAATCCCACTATGTATGTATGGTGAGGACGGTTTCATTTTACAAAATGAAAATGTTCTACTAAAAGGCAAAAAAATATGGACTCTAGTTCATCACCAAACAAAAAATTCAATACGATTTTATTTTTATATATTTTAGCATACATCCTCATTTGACAACCTCACCTATGAATGATTATTTTCTACTAAAAATCTCCACTTCAGTTATCAAGATAAATCACTCCATAATTTTAGGGGTGGGCATTGATTGAGGTGAATCAGATTTCCACTAACCTAATCTAACCCATTATTGACCGGATTAGGAAAAAACAATATAACACCTATAAAATAGGACATGTCTTACCCAATCCAAACTAATCCTTAAAATACATAAAACATTAAAAATTAAAAAAATTAACCCATTATAAATCACTCAATCTTAGAGATGGTAACAAATGGGTATGATATAAGTTCTTATATTCAATCATTTCCTTATTATTGTTGGATATCTCGCTCATACACATTTTATCTTTGTTTCCCCAACCTATAGTGAGTTAGAGACAAAGTTCGAAAAGGTCAAATCATTGATGATTCCACATATATGATTGAGTTGCGAGAACTTTTGAATAGGTATCCCACATTTAAACTAAATACTTTCTGGTTAAAGAATCTCATTCTAGTTGCTCTGCAACAATTAAGAGATTCTCTAGAAGAAAAACGAGGTTATGTTTTTGGCAGCAACATGCTATGGGGTGGTGGTATCGCGAATGGGAGAACGTCAAATTCATACACAGTCTGTTCAATCAACGAGGATGAAAATTTACCTTACCCAACCCTAATATTTCGAGTATCGTTCCCACATGAATTTTATCCTTTTTAATACGAAAATGCTAATACTTATATCAGACTAGTCCGACCTGTTGGACAATTATGACCCATAGCGTCACTATTTGTACAGATCATGGTGTTGTTGTACAAATTAACTATGTGACAAAGGAGATTGCACTCTTATCATTTTTGATTAGATCACCTAGATGTATAAATGATGAGAGGTCCTTGTGATTTGTTCATGGACGGAGAATGATATGAGACAGTATCAGTCCAAGAAGGATAAATCATTAAACATCCCTAGTCAGAGCATTATCGAGATTGGATATCGATGAATGCGTAAATGACTAGTATTACACTTGTGCGTGTTGTGAGGGCACAACGACATAGTTCTCATATATTTGGGTATAGGATACTCATGCAAGTGTAATATGGGTTGTGTTTTACCAATGGTACGAGAAACAACTTCGCTCTGGATAGACCCCCTCAGAATTCCATTGGTAGTATGACTATGTGTCTATGAAAGTCCGAAATCAGGGTAGGTGTGTATTGGTCTTAACCTGAGACTTGCACCGCTAATACTTGCGACAATCAATATACTTTGGTTGCGGTCGTCCAGGGCTTTAACAGGTTTCGTGTACGCCAATGCTGGGTATATTGAGAATCGTAGTGTGTTGGGTGTGATGTCAAGACGGAAGTGTCACTCCAGTCATATGGAGTTGAAGATCGTGCAGGGATACAGAACTGGTTCTCTATAAAGGTTGTAACTGTCGGGATAATATGACTTGGTCATGATTATCCGATATTAAAGAGACTAGTTGCTCGTCATCCGATATATGCTTCGTACGGGGCAGACACTGTACCAGCCCCAGGCCTTACATGTGATCATCCGATACTGGACAAAAATACGCAATACTACGTATACTACACCTGATATAGATCCTTTATATCCTGTAAGGATATTTCCAGAGAATTCGGTAGGCATGGCGCTTTGCTAGAGGCCAACCTTGTCTTGTAAATCGGTACAAACGTAGTACGAGGTACTTACATGTTCGGATAGTCCGACGACCGAATTTACTGCCAACATATCCGGGGATCTCATGGGTCGCTTCCCAAAGATTCACCAATGACGTATGACTCGCACTTTAATTAATCTGGGATTAATAAGATGAGAGAGAAAATTAATTCTGGGATTAATTGCAGAGATATTTTATCTGGGATAAAATATCAATTAAAGAGAGATAACGATTAATTTGGAATTAATCGGCAAATTAATATATTCGATATATTAAATGAAATTGGATTTTGACGCGGAATTAAAATTAGATTTTAATTCGGGCGAACGAATTAATTTAGAATTAATTCGTTAGCGACGTGAATAGTGACTTCGTTAGGCGTAATCATTTAATTACGACGCAAAGGAAAATTCGTTAATTTGAAATTAGCGAACCCGAGCCCGAGATTGTTTGCGAGCGCATTCACATTTCGAATTCGAGTGCGGCACGCAAGTCAAATCAAGCGTCAAATCGCTAGTCGCATCTAGCGTCACATCAAGCGTCAAATCACATGTCACTTTGAGTGATGTGACACTTGATTGATTGATGTGATTGATTGAGTTTATTGGTTAGTGAATGAGTGTGGAACACTCAAGGTTGGTGGAAAGCTTTTTGAAAGCTTAACAAGACATTTACTATATTTTAATATATGGTATATATGTCTTTGATTTTTTGAAAATCAACACAACTCTCATAACTCCTCTCTCTCTCTCAATTTCTCTCATATTACACGCCCTTGGATGGCTATTCCTCACTGGTTTCTGCCTAGAAACCGTGAGCAAGAAAAGCACAAGTGCGATGGTTTTGCGGCAAAATCATCGAGAGCTAGCACTCCGAGAGAAATGCGAAGGTGATAGGGAAGTCCACCCATGAGCCGGGAATCGTTTGACGAAGCTTGGAGCTTGGATTCTTGAGCAACAATGGTTGAAAATTTCCATGAACTGTGACAGTGGACTGACGCCAAAACAGTGAGCAAATTTCGTTTTTTTTTTGCCTCCACGTCGCTCAACCGATCAATGTAAGTATTCCGCGACTCCCTCGAATGTATTCACTTATGTTTCATGCTTGATAATTGATCTTGGGATGCTTAGAATCTCAAAAATGGTATCAGAGCATGGTTAAAAGCATGAAAAAGTTTAGGGTTAAAATTTGGGCAAATTGATTTTGAGCATGTTTAAATGAAATTGGATGATTTTGTATGCTTAATTGATGTTGAATTGAAGATTGATTGGATGAATTTCAAGAAAATTTGATTGGATCATTTTTCCCCAAATGTATGTGTTGGCCGAATGTTCTTGCCCTAAATATGTCTTGGGATTTTGATTTTTGACAATTGGATGTGTTGGAAATCATTCGGGGAATATGATTTAATGTCGATTGTGGAATTAATTGGATTGAATTCGAATCGAACATAAAATCCCCAAATTGCGAGAGAGCATAAGAGCATGTAATTGGTTTGATTTTTGTTAAAATGTGTTGGACATGTTTTAATGTTAATGGCATGATTAATTAGTGCTAATTGATGTTTTAGAAATGTTATTGGTAATTAATTATGTAATGCACTTTATGTAATTAAATTGGGAAAATTGGAATTTTTGTAATTTAATTATTTGGGCCTTAAATTGGATTTGGGCTTGTTGTGTTGTAATTGGGCTTATTGGGCTTAGTTGTACTAAGTTAGGTTTAGGCAAATTGGATTGGATCCAATTGGGCCCAAGCGCTTCCATAAAGCCCAAATGCGACTAATGGACCTTTAAAGTTTAATTGGGCCTAAATTGATTTCTAGGCTTATGGGGTAACTCCCGGATTGACTTTGGTTATCGGTTTGATCCGAGTTGACCAAAAGTCTACGCCTTAGAAATTAATTAAAAGCCCATTGGACTTTAATTAAATTAATATTGGATATTAATCGGGCTTTGAGACCCGTAACGATTAAATTTGGAATTTAAGTCGTAAAGGTTTATTAATAAAGTGTAGTATTTAATTTGGAATTAAATAAGCGAATTAGAATTAAATACAAATTGAATTGGATTTAATTGTGTAGTTTAATTTAATTCGAGAATTCGTACTTTGAGTACTTATTCGCAAAACGCGTTTGACTCGAGCAAAATCAAATCGTTGTTTGAACATTGGATGATCACTAATTATCAGATTAATTAATTTGATTAGATTGATTGATAACATGCTTGTGTGAATACATGGTTGCGATGCATGAATAATGTATATCGGATGGATATTAGATGGGTGGGGCAATTTTAGAAATTGTTGTAATAAATTTGATTTATTAATTGGACCTGCGAGTCCAGCCTTATCACCTCTTATTCTTTGTATTCTCTTCTCACATATTCCCATCAATGTAAATGAGGTTTCTTTAGAAGTGTAGTGTAACGGGTAGAAGAAGTATTTGTGCTAGCGGAGAGAGAGAAAGTGAGAGATTTGATCTAGGATCAATGTGTAAAGTATCCATCCGCATATCATTATTATTTTATCATAAGCGCTTTATTATGTGTTTAGAATGCATGTTTAAGGGTGTATGATGATGAGACCTTAACAAAGATAATAAATTGGTTGCCAATTTGCACTCGAAAAACCCTCGCAAAATATTAAGCGTCTTTCCTTCCATTGAGTGATTCTCACTCAAGATCCGAGACTGACATTGGCTTGTTGGCCAAAGTCAAGGCCTTGTCCGTCGAGGATGTGTTTGAATCACGAGAGCTTTGTTCATATTGGTGTCTTGTCCAAGTTGTGGTTTGTTGGCCAAAGTCAAGATCACTTCTTGTCCATCGACATTGATTACGAAGCTTTCCATGGTCAATGGGTCGCACTTAACTAGGATCACTAAGTTTGTTGTGCCAAAGCCAAGGCTTAGTTGATTCAGAGGAAAAAGGTTAGGTAATACATTGGATGTATTGGCATATATAAGATATATTTTTCGGACTTGGATGTCCCCCTACCGGATCTAGGAATTGGATTGGATCCAATCGATCTTAGAGATATACCTAGTTAATTATCATACAATTTGTTGGCCAAAGTCAAGATTGTGTGATATTTAACGGGATCCTAGCCCACTAGGAAACACGGTTTCCCGAGTACTCGATAGAGGGTTAGAGGCTCGCCGAAAAATAGTGGGAGGCAAGAATTGAATTTGTAATATTCGTTTAATTATTTGCCATACGCGCTCAAACAAATATCATTCGTCAAATAAATTAAATGTTAGTTGGACTAATATTTAAATGTTGTTTTTTAATAAATAGTTGGACTATATTCAAACTATTCATTTATAGTTGATTTTATAATTGGATTATAGTAATCAATATAATTGATTTTAATCTATTAAATTATAGTTGATAAATAGTTGACTATTGTAATCATTATAATATATAGTACCTTAATCGTTGATTAAATAGTTGAACTATTAAAATCAAGATATAATTGAAAGATTGACATTTAAAACATAATCCTAGGGAAAATGTGTTTAAATGGTTTAATTTTCAAATTGTGAATAATTTCAGGATGGTCCTGGAAAAATAATAAGTTATTTTATTTGATAAAATAATATATATTAGGCCTAAGCCCGGAGTTAAGCAAACAATAGAGCATAATCTTTGGAAGATTATGTGATGATACTTTAGTGCTTAATCCATTATACTTACCGCAGTAGACTCCTTAATTTCTGAATCAGAACTAAGGATTAGATCCTTAAAGTATGATAAAGAAATTGAAGGATCTTCATAAATCTATTTAGATTTTAGAAGTACTAAATTCAATACTAACTCTTGGAGAGTCAATGACTATTCTCTAGGAGATAAAGTCAAAATTGTAATAAGGCAAGTAGCGCAAGGCGCACCTTACTTCGATAATAGAAGGCCGAGGCTTGGCCAAAGGCTTCTGGATATGAAAAGGGCAAAGGCAAAATCATTATAATCTTCTAGGAAGATAAATGAGATATCCCAAAATGTCTGCCTAAATATGGCAAACGGGATCGAGGAAGCGTGACTGCCGTTTGGACAAAGCAGACATGAAGGAATTGAAGACGAGTAAGGCTCTGACTTCAAATATGTTTGTCAACATATGTTCACTACTAGTATTGAAATTGGATTTTAGATACTTAGTGTGATACGTAAATATGTATTGATGTTCAGAATCTGTTTTGAACAAGATACTGACTTCAATAGAGATTTATCTGCGAATTGGAAACGAGACGAAAGTCGCTGTTTTAACCGTAGATACCTAAATTTAGGAAACCTTCGGGTGTGTACTTAGATTAGGAAACTGTTATAATGTAACTAGTTTGACTAGATACATTATCTTTATATCAGTGTTTGACCCGCTGCGGGTGAACCTTTATATTCTAGAACACTAAAGTGTTATTATATAAATATGATATTGAGATAAACACATTAGATGTGAATAACATGATTTATATTTTGAATATAAATAAGATCTCAAACGTTTAACATGACAAAACAAATAGCTCAAACTGATTTGATCAGAAGAAAACTAATTTGGGCATTGTTGTCTGGGACACAATTAAACAAGAATCGTATATTCGTACTTTTGAAAAGTGGGTACTCGGACTGATTTGATTCTATTCAAATAAAGTCTATGAATCTAGTTTATTGGGCAATGTGCCTAAACACTATTTACTTGGTAAAAATATAAATGCCACGACCTGTTAGCCTAGTTCATAGTGAAGCAAGTGGGCCCATGTCTAGCTAGGCTAGATGTGGATATGAATATTTCGTGACCTTTACGGATGTGGCATCGCGTAATGGTTATGGGTGTTTCTTTTGAAACACAAATCGGAAACTTTTACAGTTTCGACACGAAATAGACAAACAGATCGCTAAAGTATTAAACCGTCACGGTAAGATCGTAATGAAAATACTTAGGCAATAAGTTTCTAAATACTTGAAAGAGTAAAATGTTCTTTCAAATGAGGAATCCTCCCAGAACACGTCATTTTGACGGTGTATCCGAACTGACTAACCGAAATTTATTGGACATGATAAAGGTTAATCATGAGTCGCTCTAAGCTACCATTTCCTTCAACGGATAAGCTTAAACAGTGCAAAACTTATTTAGAATAAGGTTCCATAAAATCTGTTTGACATATATCATATTAGATATGAACGGGAAAGAAACCGGGTTTCTCATTCCTAAACATTTGGGTATGCTAGGCATATGTTGGATGATACCAAACTAAAACCCAATTGGATAAGTGCCGAATTGTAGGTTATCATAGGGATACATAAGTATAGTACTTATACAACTCACAATAGAACAATTAGATTGTTGCTCACCATGCGGTTTTCCTAAGAGGAATACCGATATGCAGTGGTAAGTGGGAGGATAGTAAAACTCGATGAAAATCGGAGTAATACTGTTCAAGGCACTAATTCCTTAATGAAACACAAATAGTTCATCAAGGATGAAACTATACCATAATCTTCGAATACACAAGAACCGCGTATGTCGGAGAGAGTCAGAAAACAACCTGGGGTATGGGTTTCTGATCTCACCTCATAAAGATGTCTATCTTATTGAGGTATACCAACTGACTACGCGTATGAGGAAGTGATACAAGGTATCGACTCCTATTATGACAAAGTGTCATGAATCCGAAATGGATTCCATGTATATCAACTAAGTTTGGATACTAGTTGATGTACGCAAGGCGTTATGCCTATGGTACTATAAGTCTTCAAGGAAGACATACATGGATGGCAACATACCAACGTGTAAAGCTAGACTTTTAGAGGAAATGTATCATTATCAACATTGTGTTGATTGCGATTCAACCTTTTACCTGTTGCCACGGTAAATTCATTTGGATAATGCTTGCTAAAGCTGCGTGTTTCATTTATGAAATATGATAGCTTTACGGGAAAATCGCTTTCCTGAAAAGGAAACCTTTTGGAGGATGTTTACAACATCCTGTCGGTTTTGTCGTACCAGGTTATTCGATCCATGTTTGGATTGAAGCAAGCATAGGTTCTTGGAATTTCGTTTTGATGTAATCATAATGGAGTATGATTTAATTCAAAACGAAATGATTCTTGTGTATATAAGAGGGTTAGTGGGAGCGCACTGACAGTGGCTGTCCTATAAATAATGATAATAATATATCATTTTTTGGAAATGATATTCCCATAAATATAATCGGCAAAAGCTTGGCTTTCATGAAAAACTCTCCGAGAAATCGTACATTGAAAAATATACTCGACCTGGTGTCTCATATGCTTTGAGCATATGGATTCACAAACAAGCCAATCCATGTGATAGTCACTGGATTGAAGTTAAGAACATCCGTTAGTATCTTAGAGAACTAAGGATGCTGTCTTAATCTGTGGAGATGGAGAACTTGAAGTGACGAGGATCACTACTGCAAGTTTCCTAACCGATAAAGACGAATATAAGTCGCAAACGGTACTGTAAAGTTTGAATAACGGTACAGTGAGCTGGAAATCTTCCAAGCAAGATACTGTTACCGAATAAACAGCAAATGTGGGTTATGCTGCAGCTGAGGCGGCAATAGAAGCTTATGGGTCGATAAATATATCTAATTATATTAGATATAGTTCTGTTAGCAGCTGAGCTATGCGTCAGCACAGGCTAAAGAATTAATGGTCTCATTAACGATCCAGATACATACTTCGATATTCATCTGATTCGTTCGGATCATACATCGTGGCGATGTGATGATCGTATAAATTGCATCAGACGATAATCATGAAGATCCGCTGACGAAAGTCTTTCATCAGCAATTTGAGCCAACCGTATATAGTTCGGGTGTAAGACACTCGAGTGACTGGCTATAGGCCAAGTGGGAGATTGTTGGACAATTATGACCCATAGCGTCACTATTTGTACAGATCATGGTGTTGTTGTACAAATTAACTATGTGACAAATGAGATTGCACTCTTATCATTTGTGATTAGATCACCTAGATGTAGAAATGATGAGAGGTCCTTGTGATTTGTTCCTGGACGGAGAATGATATGAGACAGTATCAGTCCAAGAAGGATAAATCATTAAACATCCCTAGTCAGAGCATTATTGAGATTGGACATCGATGAATACGTAAAAGACTAGTATTACACTTGTGCGCATTGTGAGGGCACAACGGCATAGTTCTCATATATTTGGGTATATGATACTCATGCAAGTGTAATAGGAGGTTGTGTTTTTACCAATGGTACGAGAAAACAACTTCGCTCTGGATAGACCCCCTCAGAATTCCATTGGTAGTATGACTATGTGTCTATGAAAGTCCGAAATCAGGGTATGTGTATTTGGTCTTAACCTGACCTGACTTGCACCGCTAATACTTGCGACAATCAATATGCTTTGGTTGCGGTCGTCAAGGGCTTTAACAGGTTCTGTGTACGCCAATGCTGGGTATATTGAGAATCGTAGTGTGTTGGGTGTGATGTCAAGACGGAAGTGTCACTCCAGTCATATGGAGATGATGATCGCGCAGGGATACAGAACTGGTTCTCTATAAAGGTTGTAACCGTCGGGATAATATGACTTGGTCATGATTATCCGATATTAAAAAGACTAGTTGCTCGTCATCCGATATATGTTTCGTACGAGGCAGACACTGTACCAGCCCCAGGCCTTACATGTGATCATCCGATACTGGACAGAAATACGCAATACTACGTATACTACGCCTGATATAGATCATTTATATCCTGTAAGGATATTTCCGGAGAATTGGGTAGACATGACGCTTTGCTAGAGGCCATTGTCTTGTAAATCGGTACAAACGTAGTACGAGGTACTTACGTGTTCGAATAGTCCGACGACCGAATTACTGCCAACATATCGGGGATCTCATGGGTCGCTTCCCAAAGATTCACCGATGACGTATGACTCGCACTTTAATTAATCTGGGATTAATAAGATGAGAGAGAAAATTAATCTGGGATTAATTGCAGAGATATTTTATCTGAGATAAAATATCAATTAAAGAGAGATAACGATTAATTTGGAATTAATCGGTAAATTAATATATTTGATATATTAAACGAAATTGGATTTCGACGCGGAATTAAAATTAGATTTTAATTCGGGCGAACGAATTAATTTAGAATTAATTCGTTAGCGACGTGAATAGTGACTTCGCTAGCGTAATCATTTAATTACGACGCAACGGAAAATTCGTTAATTTGGAATTAGCGAACCCGAGCCTGGGATTGTTTGCGAGCGCATTCGCATTTCGAATTCGAGTGCGGCACACAAGTCAAATCAAGCGTCAAATTGCTAGTCGCATCTAGCGTCACATCAAGCGTCAAATCACATGTCACTTTGAGTGATGTGACACTTGATTGATTGATGTGATGATTGAGTTGATTGATGGTGAATGAGTGTGGAACACTCAAGGTTGGTGGAAAGCTTTTTGAAAGCTTAACAAGACATTTACTATATTTTAATATATGGTATATATGTCTTGATTTTTGAAAATCAACACAACTCTCACAACTCCTCTCTCTCTCCATTTCTCTCATCTTACACGCCCTTGGAGGGCTTTTCCTCACTGGTTCTGCCCAGAAACCGTGAGCAAGGGAAGCACAAGTGCGATGATTTTGCGGCAAAATCATCGAGAGCTAGCACTTCGAGAGACATGCGAAGGTGATAGGGAAGTCCACCCATGAGCCGGGAATCGTTTGACGAAGCTTGGAGCTTGGATTCTTGAGCAACAATGGCCGAAAATTTCCATGAATGTGACAGTGGACTGACGCCAAAACAGTGAGCAAATTTCGTTTTTTGTTGCCTCCGCGTCGCTCAACCGATCGATGTAAGTATTCTGCGACTCCCTCGAATGTATTCACTTATTTTCATGCTTGATAATTGATCTTGGGATGTTTAGAATCTCCAACACGACCAACGTATATATAAAATTTTACATGTACATATTCCAAATGTATCAAGCCCATTCCCGTTAGCGTTTTTGTCATCCATACTCAACCATATAGATTTGATGGGATTGTGTTGGGTTGGATCAAATTCATTAAGTTGGGTTGAGTTGAGTTTGCCCACCGTAATTCATTATAGAAGTAGAAAAAGGTAACTTGTGATTTGTACGTTTATGTATTAGTGAATCTTACGCTAAAAATAATTAATAGAAAAATAACTGGGTAATTTAATCGGAAATTGATAGCAAAATATTCAATTAATGAGAAATAATCACAAATTAATCGGAAATCAATCGGGGAAGGTAAAATTGACATTTTATATGATTGATAATAAAAAATATAATACATTCTCAATATCCTCTAAAAATCACTAAAAATAATTTATTTATAATGAAAATACCAAGTAATCTAAGAGTCTTTTAAATTGAAGATATCCTCACTCTTTAACATCAATCTAATATAATCTTTTTTTTTCCACACAAAATCATCAATCAAAAATCTATAAATTATTGAAAAACTAAAAATAAATTAAAAAATAAAATCCGACATTTTTGAAAAATCAAAAATAAAAAATCAACTGATTAATCTATCAAAATCGTCTAAAAATCAATATCTATTTAAAACGGTGAAAATCGAGCGGTAAATAACAAAGTTAAAAAGAAATTCAAAGAAGATATTGTAGCAGAAAACATGCCTAATTATATGGGTGTCTTAAAGTATTTTTAAAAAATATAAGAATTAAATAGATATTTAACTAAAATTATAGGACTAAATGGTAATTTACCGTTGTAGATAACTAACATGATAAGGCTTGTCTTCTATTGGCAAGTGCCCTTTTCTTTCTTCTTCCTTGGCCTGGAGAAAAAGTATCGGTTTGATCTTTTAACTGTACACAAGAAGCAGAAGTAGAAGAAGCTAAAATGTTGGGATCAGCAGCTCTAATTGTAAATACCAGCGTGCCCATTTCTACACAATATGGCTCTAATGGCAGAGCATTAGCTTTACCACTTCCAAGCACTCGCACATTGCCATTGGGTTTTGTGTCTGCTAATTCAAACTTGAAGGGATGCAGCAGAAGCTTCAAAACAGCCGTGGCTTCTGTTGACTCAAACGATATCAGTTCATCCTCTACTCCTCCTGACGAGGTTCCTTTCCCCTTTATTTTTCAACTATTATTGTTATTAATTTTCATATAATTGAATCAGAATCACTGATATTTTCAGTTGAGATATACATGGACACTATAGTGGTTGAGGAACTGGATTCCACCTAGGGAACAGTCGACACGGGCGGTTGGCTGTGCCCTAAAAATCTAGGGAAACTTCAATTTTAAATGTATACCTCATTTTAGAAACATGCTTACATGGATACTATACTAGTTGAGGTGGTGGATGTCATGTTCCAAGGCGGCTTTGAAACAGTTCACACAGGCGGTTAGCTGCGCTCTAGAATTGGACCGAAGTTAGGGCCTAAATATAGAGATATTTCAACTTTTAATGTATATCCCATTTTGGAAACTCGCTTATGGCCTCAAAATTTAGGACAGCTCAAAGCCGCCCTTGACATTTAATAATGTGACATATTGAACATATGAACATGTGATTCATTTCTCAGTATATCAATTTGCTGTTGTTGTTGTTGCAGCAAGCAAACAAGTACTATTTCGTTGTTGCGAATGCAAAGTTCATGCTGGATGAAGAAGAGCACTTCCAGGAGCTCTTGTTTGAGCGCCTACGGAACTATGAAGAGCGTAATAAAGAGCGGGACTTTTGGCTTGTGATTGAGCCCAAGTTCTTGGATAAGTTCCCTGACATTACTAAGAGATTAGGCAGACCTGCTGTTGCCCTGGTTTCAACTAATGGTCCCTGGATTACGTAAGAAATTTACTCAAAAACGTTCTATTTGATTAACAATTTCTTACTTTCTTGTCTTATTCCTGCTTTCTTTATGTTGTAATTTAATGATCCCTTACTAAGGCTTAAAATTGCATCAGTATTATGCAATAAATAAGTCTCATCTTTGGAAAGTTATTTAGGTGCTTGCAAAGACTTTAAGAATATAACCCCTAGAGATATCAGTGAATTTGCTGTACAAGTGTCAACCTGCAAGAGGATTTCAAGTTAAGGATAGTTACGTGCCCTTCTCCATTATTTTAAATCTCAAGCTTATTGCACATTCTGGAATTAAAATATATAGGAGAAGAGATAGAGACAGTCAGAAACCTTTCTTGCTTTATGAAAAACCAGACCTGGCATGCACCATCTGACAGTTCTTCGTTATTGAGTTTTTTTACTTCTAACTCTTCCCTCTGCCAAAAGGAATTCTAATTGTGTTGGTGATTGGAGCATTCTCACACTTTTCATACCCATGAGTACCCTCTTATTGTTGAATGTCTGGGGATGCAACAGATACCACATTCATGTAATGGATGTGTGTGCTTAGTCCTTCTCTTGAGTCTGTTAATGTTTTTGTCTTTAGATTAAAAAAAAAAGGATATAAGAGAAATCCCTAGGATACTATCATAGTAAATCAGATTAATTCACCACCAAAAATACGTCATACCCCCAAAATCTTCGGGGGAGAATGAAATTCTGTGGTCATCTCATAGTCTTGAAAACTAGCAGCGATGAACTTGTCATCAGATACACTGGACACAAATGTGCTCCTCTATTTTAAAAATAGCACATACAAACATGAAGTCCTCTCAATCAAGAGATAATAAGCTTGAGTACTTACACGAGGTTTAAAAGCTCTGCTGCAAAACTCGTATTTGCTCTTATTTGTTATCCAATCAAATTCAATTCACAGTGCCCTGCTGCTTATGGATTGTTACCGATCAACTTTAAGGTATCCCAAATTTATAAGTCACAGAAGATATGATCTCTGCTCTCAGTGGCGCTTTGAGAAAACTATGTAAAACTTTACCAGAATAGCCTTTCTTTAATTCCTTATCCCTGGTAGAGGGTCTGTTCGGAATCACCAGCTAAGAAGGCTAGGAATTAAGTTGGCTAGGAATTGCTTCCAAAAGTCAAACTGCGTGAGACCAATTAAATTAAAATGGAAGGATACTCTTTTGGAATAAAAAAGATCTCAAAGCTAGCCTGAATTTCCATAAAGTCTAATGTTCTTTTAAGTCAGTTGACGGCAACAGCCATTATAGAATTCATAGGCATATCTTCCCATTGCTTTTATTTTATTAATCGAAAAAACTCAGTTGCCTTCATTAATAATGCATAATTATTTGAGTTATGATTCGTACTATGTTTCCCAGCATTACATTGCTGTTACTGATCATGTGTCTTATCAGGTTTATGAAATTGAGGCTGGACCGAGTTTTATCAGGAAGCTATGAATCTGGCAGTGTAGAAGAAGCTTTAGCCTCTAATCCTGCCAATCTCGAGTTTGAGAAGCCAGAGAAGTGGGTGGCACCTTATCCGAAGTATGAATTTGGATGGTGGGAACCCTTCTTGCCCACTGGATCAAAAGTGTCGAAAGTATAGTACACGTTTTCTTCTTGCTTCGGCTTCCTTCTTCTTCTTCTTTTTTTTTTTTTTTTTTTTTTATCCTTTTCTTCTTTTCTCTTGTTAACGGTGAGAAATTTTCATAATGTATTAGTATGTAGCAACTGACAGTTTTAAGTTGTTGGAATTTGCATGCAATAGTGAAGCAGTTGATATTTTCCATGTTTTAAGGTCAAAATTGTAGCAATCAATGTGGTAATCAAGTCAATTTTGTTGCTTCAAACCAATTTTGAGCATTTATGGTAAGGATCCAAATCCGTTACGGCCTTGAGTTTTGGGATTCTAGGCGAGTTTTGGGGTGAGTTCTTAAAGTGTGATTCCTACTAATGTTGGTAAAAAAGTACACTAGGTTTTTTTTTTGTTGAAGGCTCCATATTTGGACAATTGGACTAATCTTAGAGGCAAATTTTTGACAAAATAAACACAAATATAGTATTAGATTGATGTCCTAATTTTTAGTCAAATTTTAAGTTTCAGCGGCCTGTCTGGCCGACAATGATTCCCAATTGTTACACTTTCACTTGCCAGTCCTTTTTTCCCAATACAAGGATCAACGTCTATATGATTCATTGAGATTCATGAGCACCATCAGTGCTCGTATGGTATGCCACAAGTGACAACACAGAAATCAGGCATCTTTCTTTGAGATCTAAAATCAAATCCTTTCCATTTGGAGATGCACACCATTTTCAGTTGCAGAGACGACTTTGTCAGCTATGCGATGCTGATAATTCGGAGCCAGAGAGAAGGTAAACTTGGACAGTACGAGTGACATAATGATCTTTAGTTCTACCATGGCAAAATTTTGGCCAACATGTGTTCGAATTCCCATACCAAATGGCATATATAGATGGGGTAGCTTGCATGCACTTGAGATGCCATTTGCAAACTTTTCTGGGTGAAACTCACCTGCATTTCCACCCCAATTTGCAGGATCATGATGCAATTTTGTCACCTCAAGCCAGAGAGTAACACCTTTTGGAATTACAAAATTTCCAAACTTCATGTCTTGGCTAGTTTCTCTAGACTCTAGTCATGATTGGCGCAGCAGGATATAGATGCAGTGTCTCGTAAATCACCATAGTTAACTGCATGTCAATGTGCACACAAACACAAAAAATATTTGTGATCTACTCTTCATAAAACACGAAACAAAACCATTTAGAAAAAAAGGTACCTTTTTCATTTTCTGGAGCACATCTACAGTAGGGATTTGGCCTGCGTAGGCTGCAATCACCTCATCGCGAACTTGCTTCTGCCACTCCTGATGATAAGCTAACAGCAGTAGGGCAAAAGCTGCCGCAGTTGCAGTAGTTTCATGCCCAGCAAAGAACATGGCCTTGCAGTTGTCTACTATGAGAGGAATGTCATTGTTGGATACAAAACTCTTCATGGGAGCTTTTAAGAAGCCATCATCCTTCTTGTTGACATCAAGCTGATGATCACTTCTCATTAACTTGAAAACACCACTAGTGGGGGTGGCTGTCTAGTATAAGGGAACCGAATGCAAGTGCGCATCACGTGCCCGGTGGCTTTAACTGCATGGCACATCCGTAATTCGGCACAAAGTGAGGGGCATTTTGTCTAATAAAACCTCTATAAATAAAAAAGCTCATCCCATCCCATTCCTCAACCACAAAAGCACTAGGCAAAAGAAAAAAACAAAAACAGAAAGGAAACAAGATGATGATGATGAAGAAAATAATAGTAGCTATGATGGTTATTTTAGTAATTTCAGGTGATATGGCGAGCGTTGCCGAGTCTTCAGCTGCAGATTGCTACGACGCTTGCTCCACTGGATGTGTTCAGCGTAACAGTATGTTAATTCCATATTTTAGCTTTTGATTATTATTATTATTATTATTTGACAACTTTTTAATTTTAATTTTAATTTAAAAAAAAAAAAATTATGCAGCGAGGCTTATGCAGCGGTGTGAGCGTAAGTGCTCCATTAAATGCGATCCAGGTCAGCTTTATTTAAATTTATTTATTTTTTTTTTTTTTGGCTTTTAATTCACACTCTATATTTCAAATCTGCCACTACCACACTTTCATTTTGTACATTAATATTTAAATAATTTAAATCAATCTGTGAAGCAAATGTTTTACCATTAATTATTAAATTATGAAAAATTACAAATGTGCTCTCTTGGATGTGTGGGTGTCCTAGTAATTGTATACGACTTAATTATATTTAATTACAAAATTTGATTTTTATAATATATATTATATTTTTTTATGTGAATAAATCAAAATAATCTCTGTTGATGGTTGTTTCTCGTTCGAAAGGTAATACGAGAAAGTAGCTCCTTAAATAAATCTCCATCAGTAGGGGTGGGCATTATCGGATTCGGATCGGATCGGACCAAATCCGAATCTGATCCGATCCGAAATGCCCAGGGCTGTTTGGTTCGTTCGGATCGAATCATCTTATCGAACTCGATCCGATCCGATAATTATCGGATTGGATTGGTTCGATCCGAATTCGAATCGAATCGAATCGGACCGAATCGATCTGAAATCATCCTATTTCGGATCGGATTGGTCTGATCCGATCCGAATTCGGTGGGTTTGAGTCAAAAAAATCTAGCGGATCGGATCGGATAAAATCCGATCCGAAATAATTCAATTTTTTTTTATTTAATATGTAACGACGTCGTTTTGCATATTAAATAAAAAATAATAATTTCGATCGGATCGGATAAAATCCGATCCGAAATTCGTCGAACCGGACCAACTCGATTCGATCGGATTTGTTAATCGGATCGAATCGGATCCGATCCGATGCCCACCCCTATCCATCAGTAGTGAATTTATTTGGTTAGTAGAGAATCAAAAGTAAATTTAGTAAACCAACAAGAAAACACAGAGTGTATGTGACTTGGTTGAGAGTGACTTCAACATAAAAGATGTAGTTTATTACTTGTTCGGGGTCAAGACCGACCTGAGCTACAAGTGATGAAATGAACTTACAGAGTTTACAACTCCTCGAGTCTTGCACTAACTCGTTACAATTCCCGTAAGTGGTCGAACAACCGATCATTTTTCTCTCTCTATCACTAACCTTTTCAATTCTCAGTTTCTCTAGAAAGTTGTGAGAGACCGAATTAGCCAATCCTTTAATCTGAGATTACAACCTCTTTATATAGCCTCTCAAATTTACTATTCCATCGTCCATGACGTCAGCTCATGTCACTCTGTTATCATTGACACATGCTTTTTCTTCCTCAACCAATCAATAAACAGTCGTACTGACACTTGACTTAACCACATTTGTCAGCAAAAACTCATCATTCTAGTATTTTAGTCACTGTTACACGCTTTGTTGGTGTGATAACCTGCAACACCACTGCTCTGATATTGTTTCGTCTGACATGGTCTTTTCCCAAGGAGAACTGATGACCAACTCCCGTCACATCAGCGTTCTGGAGGCCCAAACTTCCAATTAGGGCATACGTCCCATACATGTCGACTTGTGATCTCATATTCGTTCCTCGAGTCGGCATGCCGATGCATATGATACTTGTCAAAGCTTCCTCTAAGTTCTTGAACCAGGTCGGGTTGCTAGCATGGACCCCCTCGGGTCGATTTCCGCAAATCCTCAGATAAACCCAAATTCAGCACTTCTTCTCTAGGTCGGGTCTGTTAGGGTTGGTGCTCAGAATGCCAATCTGGATCGTATTTATATCCGATTCATAAATACGAACAATTTATTTTTCCATAATATTACTCATTTAATGGTAACACCTATTGTCTTTTATACATATATTCGATCTAATTACGATTAGATATCTAATTATGATTAGATTGAAACTAAATCTGATTTAGTGATACATGTATATTAGACAAAGACCCTAGGATTTACAACGTAGTGCGCAGTTACAACATAGTTTGTAATTGACATTGGGAAGCGTCACTATAAGTTGTATATCCTTAAATAAAGTTTCTGGTCAAGATTTACTAACACGGGTCGGTTAGCAAAATCCGTTGAGACCAGTACATGTCGTATATCGTGACTTGGTCCAATGGTTTATCCCAGTGAATCATGAGTCTCGAGAGACTCGTATAGACATGTAGGTGTTTATTTGATAAACACTGAACGACTCACTGAAGATTTCCTAATAGATGGTACACCAAAGTCAATAGGAATCTTCTCGAGTTGAGCGAGCATAGTGGTCCTTCGACTTGAGATATCATAGTGGATATATGAGTTATCCTCCAACTTTTATGGTAGTCACGTCATTGATCTATTTAGATCAGACTTCCGTATGTTCGTTGGGTGTGGACTGATGCTCATGATATCCATTGCGTATCAAGATAGAATCTGTCAGTCCTGTGTACAGGGCATAGACATCCTACACGTGTTTGCGATATAATAAATCCATGGCCGTGGTATAACTTCGGAAATCAGTTCCGAATGTTATTTAGAGATTGTAAATTGAAAGTCGACTATATTATACCGAACGGATTTGACGTTCTTATCTATATCTCAGGTATAATATGGATAGCCTGTGACGGAGGGATTATATGTATGCAATGACCTCGACTTGCATAGTTTAGCGAGATTATCCGTGGTCGTCATAATTCATGAGTGGGTGAATTATGGACACGAAATTGGATTTCGTGATGGATAAACCTAAACTTAAAGAGTCTCACAATATGAAGTGTACTCGTTGAGCACTTGGGCAATGAATAATACATATTATTCATAATAATTCATCGGATTAAGTGAGTTAATTCAAATCGTTTAAACAGTTAAACGATAACACATGCTTTAGGGCATTTTTGGTCAATTATAATTATTGTGTATATGTATTTGATACATAATTTGATTATATACACATGAATTAAATGTCAAATGAGATTTTGACACATATCATGAATATATGTATTTGTTATTTAATGTAAATAAAAATACATATATAATAATAATATATTAATTAATTATTAATATTTAAATGTTAAATATTTGAATAATTAATTGATAAACTTTTTCATAAATGTTATGAAAAATGTTTAATTATTATTGGTGACACATGACATGATTTAATTAAACTTTATGTGTGCAAATATGATTTGTTAACATAAAGTTTGATTTAATTAATTGGATTAATTTTTTGAAAATGACCATATTGCCCTTATGAAGTCAGTTTTGGCTATTAAAAGAGGAAAATTTTTCTTTTCTTCTCCAATTGCTTTCATAGCCGAAAGCAACCTCCAAAATACTTCTCCAAAAATTTCTTGATGATTCAAGGAAAAAAGTAAAGAGGAAAAATAAGAAAAGCTTAGGAAATTGGAGATTAAAAAGGTAATATTTCATCTTCTTGAGTTTGGAAATCTAGTTTCTTGTTCTTGTTTTGCTAGAATAGTTCTAGGGTTTTCTTTACTTGTTAAAATTGGGGTTTTTGATTTTGGAGGATGGAATTGGATGCATATAGCATGTGTGAAGTAGAATTGAAAAATATCATTGTAATATTTGTTCAATTTTATCATTTGATGATATGTTATCATTCTAGAGTGTTATGACCACTATTGTAATGCATAGAATTGTTCTTTGGTGGTTCATGTGTGGTGACTTTGATTGATGTTTTGATTAATTGGATTAATCTTGAAAAAGTTATATTGAAGCATGAAAAATTGACATTTTTGGTTTTTGGATCAGATCTGGAAAATCTGGGTTTATGTTGATGAAATTGATGTCATATAAATGTATTGGATGTGTTTTGGGTGTTGGAACAATTACCGGAAATTGTTTCGGAGTTGAAATAAGCAAAAATGGCGAAAAACGGCGTTACCGGTGACTTTTAAGCCAACTGGGTGACGTCTGCCCAAACAGTGAATTTGTCACTGTTCGGGCAGCCCATGAACTGCCCTAATACTATTGGGGCTGACCTGGGCAGCCCTCATGTGTATTGGGTAGTCGGTTCGGTCAAAAACGTGTTTTATGTCATTTTGCGGAAAACTGTTTTCGTAAAAGTTTCGCGACGTTTCTTAACTATTTAAGTCGCTATTTGATATCGAATAAATATGTTTAGGTGAAATATGAATGAATTATTCATATTGGATTGAATAATTCATTCAGTAATTTAAAAAGTTTTAAAATTACGATTTTGCTCGAACAGCGCCATTCACCTGAAACCCCAACAGGGTCAGCGTGCCAGCTTGCTCTATCATCAACTCATTTAGCTCTCACATGAACTCCTTTGTACGACAAGATCAGGTCCTTTTGTCAAACTCCATCAGCCTCTCCGAGCCATTGGGCCTCTATTATGCATGTTTGTGCTAAGTACAAAATATATCTTATCCCTACTCAATATTTAAACATTTCTTATGGTGAAAACCCACCACCAATAATTTTATTATTAAATTAATTTTTTATTTATAAAATATATTTTAATAAATTTTCGAATTAAATAAGACAGTAGCTCTCTTGAATTCTTAAGCTTTACTAGAAAGGAGAAAACTAATTTTCAAAGAGTTTCCTCTTATTCAGTATTATTAATAGGCCATTTATTACCGTCATAGTAATTTTACTAAATTATTGTTTTGTTCCTGTAAGATAAAGTGGGCCTTGTGACTGTTTATATTAATTTTTGTAAATTTTATATATTTTGATTTTAATATTTTTATAATATAGTTATTTTAAATTTGTTTTTTTATTTGTTTTTAAATTTTTATCTACTGATTGTGTGCAGGTGCGGCTTCTCAAGTCCAAAAGAATCCAGTCTAGTTTAAACCTTCCAAGGCCCGGTCCGGCCCAGCAAGTAGTCCGGGCATGAAGCTATGCGAGTATAAAAAAATATTTTGTATTAAGGAATAATGTTTTATCGCAGCAAGTAGTTTTTTGTATCAAAATATTTGGAATAAGCAATAATATTTTATATTCTTGATTTTAATCTTTATATTATGGTGGATTTTTTTATTGGTAGGGTATTATTTTGATATCAAATATGTATCTTAAAATCTGATATAAAAGAGTGTAATTTTCATCCACTTTATACAAGTTGTGGTCTTTTTTCTCTCTTTTGAAAATACTATTTTATCTTGATTTTAATCGTTTAAGGTTATGTAGAGTTGAGTTTGTTTTGAGGGATTGAATCAATTATTAAGATTTGTTCAATGCGGCTCATGTGAGCTTCATTTATCACAAGTTTAATTTAGTATTGGATTCTAATTCGTTCTCGTGAATGGTTTGCATGAATTAGTAATGAAGTGTTCAATTATGTTTATTTAATTTTGTACGTGTCTAATTTTAACCCTGTATTATTTGCCACATGTTGCCACACAAACAAATATTCCTCAATATGCTTCCTTAGTGGAACTGTTACGGACAAACAGAGGTCCAACGAAATAATGATATATGTATGATACTGTTAAACATATAGTACTAGTAGACGAGAAATGTCATGATGAACTTCAAAATCTGAAGACCTCCGGAAAAATTAGAACTTGACCTTATAGTGACGTGACTCCGAAGTCACCACATTATGAGATCTGTCCAATCTAATCTTAACTTATTCTGGAGGTATGTAATCCCGAAATCTATTTGGGAACTATAATGGATGTACTCCGACCCTAATGTCAGTACTACGAAGTGCATGATGTCACATATCACAATTCAAGATTAGTGGATTTTAATGGCAATCCACTTAACTTAACATGCAAGGTTAATTTAACATGTATAATAACATGTGTAATCACACATAATACTATATTTCAACATATCTTATGATAAGTGTATCTCATGCAATCAAGAGCAGTTCAGCGATGAAAAAGTGTTAACTGGAGATTGAAATCTCCACTCACACAAGACTATATAAACCAATGAGATATCAAAGAAAATGTGACTTTTGAAGAGAAAAAAAATTAAATTTTAACAAACATAAATAAATAGTTAGTTAATAATTGCATTCATAACAAAAATAGAAGGAAGATTCTAACCATATCATACATACATTTGGAGGCATTCTGTAGGAGCGAAGTATGATTTTCTGCTATGCCTATGACTTCGGCGATCACGATACTATTGAGTCTATAACTCATAGATAAGTACAATTAGCCCACGGGGGACTAATCGGAGAATTAAGAAGTTGCCACCGATTATGTAAATTCATATTCTCTAAAGTTTCGATTGCTCACTTTATGGATTGTAATATCCGGAACTAGACCCCGATCCATGTGAATCCAGATCTTGATGTTTTGTTGGATCATGGTCTTTATCCAAATATGAAAAAAATATCTAGATCCAGATGCAGTTATACCCAATTCGTATCCAAAAATATATATTTTCAAATTATTTTTCAGTTATATTTGCATAAAATTAATAACATTCTTCAAACTGGTCTTGTAATTTTCAAACTCGCGTGAATTCGGATCCAGAAATCTGATTTTTTTTATCCTTTTTTGATTACAATGAAATTACAAACCCACGTGGATCCAGATACAAGTATACATGACTGAATCCATAAATCTAGATTTTTTTTCTTTTTTCAATTATAATTGTGTAAAATTAATAAAATTCTTGAGATATATACATAGAGTGGATTCAAAATTCTAGATTTTTTTAACATTTTTTCACTAACTGGTTTTTAACCATTTTTTTTCTAGCCTCTTGAATTCCAATTCTGGTTGAAGTATGAGATAAAAAAATTTTGATTCCGACTTTTGCACATGGCAACGAGCTAGTTAGGATGAAGATTTTATCTGTATTGCACATGGCAACGAGCTAGTTATTCTTATGTATCGGGCCTCTTGGGAACCCTACTTCACACATAAATTTTACTTTTAACTATATAAAAATATCAATATTCGTATTCGAATCATACAAATATATAAAATTACACTCATATCGGACCGTAAGACATGACATCCCACCTACCACCATTAAAATAATAAATAAATGATAATGGGCCGTGGGGGAAGGCCGGCCCCTTTAGCAAACCCTTACCGGTCGTCTCTCTTAAAAGCTTTTGCTGATATAAATACCACTCGCTTCTTCTCCTTCTCCTTCTTCTTCTTCTTCTTGAGTCTCTGTTTCTCTCAAGCGCAGCAGAACCCAGTTGAAGTCGTAGGCAAGCAAAAGCTTTTGCTGCCACCAAAAAACAAAAAAAAAAAAAATGTTACTTACAATGACCGTATTCCCCAAAGTGAATGCAAATACTGAACCTGTTAGATTATTATTTTTAACTAAACAGATTATCAAAAGGATAAAAAATAATGCTTCAATAAACTAAAAGCAACAGGAAAATAACCTAGACTGGAGTGTTGTTTCTCATAAAACTGAAATCTCCTGTAAGTTTCGGACTTGTGCAACTTTAGAAATTGTGGTGTTGATACAAGTAATAGTTTATAGTATTATAAAATTCCACTGAAAATCAAAATTTGAATGACATTCTTAGTTACGAAGGAAAAAAAAAATCAATTTTAACCGGTTCTTACCCGAGTATAAGACTCGCGCTATAAACAGGGTTTGATTCTGTTGTACGCAGTCTTGTCCATTTTATTTTTCAAAAAAGCTATTTCTAGGATTCGACGTGACCAAGTGGATAGCAAGTTAGTACTAAAAGCTAACTAGAAATTATGATAAACTAAAAGCTAATTACATTATCGTAATAGGGTCATTGATATTCGTGGTATAGTAGATGCTATCAAAAAAATTATCATATTAAATTCGATGGAATTATTTTCATAATCTCGAATGTTGATGTACGCAGTTTTAGTCCTATTTTATAGAGATTGTCTTACGGATTCGAACTCGTGATCAAGTAAATAACAAGTTAACATTTGATTGTTACGCTTTGTGAAATAAATATTGATGCATGACAACCCATCAAAGAGAGGGAATACATAGGGCAGGTAATTATGTGACAAACTATCACCACCGTCTTGCCCAGTTTCTGCTTCCAACTCCAACTTGATATCTGAAATATTTCCATAGATACCTTGTTGTTTAAGCTTTTCTCCGAAGCCTCTCAGGCTTCAACCAAATGATGTTATACAAATACACAACAAATCCAGTCAACCAATTACCATCAATGAAACTAAAACTAAAATTACCTACAAGAAATAGAGACAAACAATCTCTATTTCCTAAGAGGGGGTGAATTGGGTTATCGCTATAAGTGCGGAATTATAAATCTTTGCCGATTTTTAGCTCTTATTACCAAATGGGCACTTAGGTCGATTTTCTGTATTTGATTAATAACCTATATGCAAGTTCTCTAATCAATAAATGTAAATGTAAATAAACTTGCAAATAGTAAAAGTATAAGAAAAGAGAAATACGACACTGTGATTTATAGTGGTTCGGCCAAACGTGCCTACGTCCACTCCCCCAAGCCTCGCTTGAAGATTTCCACTAAAATCGAGTTTCCGTGGTTCACCCAAACCAAGAGTTTTCCGCAAAGGCGCACTCCGAACCTCTTACAATTTTGAGTTTTGTTCGTAGACTCACTCACAAACCTTTACAACTACCCAAACTAATGGGATTTCACAACCACAAGTGTTTTTGTTTAAGAAGGTTTGAAACACACTTGGGCACTCACAAATAATAAGAAGATTGTGTGAGTTGCAAACCCAAGTGTTCTAAGCTCACTACTAAATGTATGAAGGTGTAGTGTGTGTGAGCTTGTATGAGTGTTTAAGTATATGAAGGTTTAAGACACTTTTGTATTTGCCTTGGTAGAATACAATAGTGTTTTTGTTTAAGAAGGTTTGAAACACACTTGGGCACTCACAAATAATAATAAGATTGTGTGAGTTGCAAACTCAAATGTTCTAAGCTCACTACTAAATGTATGAAGGTGTAGTGTGTGTGAGCTTGTATGAGTGTTTAAGTATATGAAGGTTTAAGACACTCTTGTATTTGCCTTGGTAGAATGTGTATGAAAGTTTTCTAAGTCTCTAGCCAAGCACAAATGAGTTGGGGTTCTATTTATAATAAAATACAAAGCATTCCCCAACAGATGTTGAGACCAGTCTGGTCACCGGTATGAGGACCGGTATGCTGGTCTGGGGTTTCCAACGGATACTAACGGCTATATTACCGTTGAACAAGTATAAGTTAGGCCGGTATGCTAACCGGTATGAAGACCGGTATGGTTTGGTCCGGTTCTAGAATGTGTGAAAAATGAAGAGCTAGACCGGAATAGAGACAGGTATGGATCTCCCTAGTTTCAGTAACTATGCTCCATGAAGAGCTAAACCGGAATGGAGACAGGTATGGATCTCCCTAGTTTCAGTAACTATATACCATGAAGAGCTAGACCGGAATGATGACCGGAATGGATCTCTCTGGTTCCAGAAAGCATGCATAAGGCTTTCCTTGACTGGTATGGTCACCGGAATGACACAGATATGCCGGTCTCAGACCAAAATGCAGAGTAATGAAGGTTTTAAGGCATTTTGTCATGATCCTAATGCATCTAAGTGATTGTGCATGCAATCTTATGAGCTTAGGTACTTGAATATTACAATTCACATTACAAATTAAATCATAAGCTAAGACTTCACAATATATTCTTCAATTTGCCACAAGTCTTCAAATTCTCGCTCTTCACCCCATATGCTTTGACACTTTTTGTATTGCTTCGTGTTGTACGTTAAAGTCTTCTTTCGCGTTGACGTCATCAAAATCCATTTATGCGACCAA
>SKCR01046503.1:0-41472 GCA_019454045.1 Zanthoxylum bungeanum
TCAGATCGAATATCTTTGAACTAGTCAAAGATATTCTATCTGTGTTTCATCAGAACAGATTGAAAGTTCTTGAATCTTTCAAGACATTCAATATGTGTTCTTTCACAAACACGTAACTAAGATATGACTATTCATCAACTAAGTTACGAAGTAAAGAAAACTACCTTAAGCAATTATAATTCATTAAAGTACATACATCTAATGTATCAATTTAATAAATTTTGTGCTCCAATGACAATCAATGGTTAAATGAGATTTAATCATATTCCCTAATACAATATTCATTAAATGGATAAGGATACGTGGTGTGATCTTGTATCAGACCATCCTTTACCATACGGAATAAACATCTAATATTTAAGTGATGAAATCTCACAAAGCACTGTTATAAATTATTTTCTTTACCGAATATTTTTCTTAATGTTTATCTCTACGTCAATGACACTACTAGTCGTATTAAAATATATAATAATTATTTATAAAGAACAAGTAACTATCCAATAGTCGCAAGTTCTGATATCAAATATCAAAACAATCATTAAACAATATTTTAAACAACTAGACGAGAGATCTGATATCCAATACCTATAGTTTTCGTATTATGAGATTCAATATTTTCTATATATAACTATACGCATCTCTCTTCATTAGCTTTTTTATTTGCCTTCAGCTATTCACAACATTTGTAAATAATTGATTAGTAAACTGTGTCATATACATTACCTCTAAAGGTTACTAAAGCTAAGAAACGTCATTATCAGATAAACAAATACCTAATGGGATTTTCTTGATGGCAGTCAAGAATCTCGAGACATGAACTAATTCGTGTCAATTCTTACTGCACAAGAAACTATTCTCTCTACAGAATTATATCCTAATCTATTAGTATCTAGAACCTATTCTAGAAAACTGCAACCGTAAGTCAAGTCAGAAAACATATAAAATATGTGCACAGTGGATTAAAAGTTTAATTATATCTACTATAGAATAAAAAACAAACAAGGGGCAATTTTCATAATATTACACACTGCCTAAATTATGGAATATTTTAAACTTAGCAGTGCCTCCCACTATTTTACGCAATACCGTAATCCCCAACGGAAAAAATGAGAATTCAATAATTAAATCGAATTCCATAATAGGAAGTGGACCCCATGAATACATTTCGACTCACTGCTTTAGCACGTTCTCGTTTACGTATATTCACAATTAGACAACTCATTGTCAATCACACTCACTGTGACTCCGGTTTTGGTTCTGATCATTTCTCGTTGTGACAGCTTTGGCACGTTCACAAGGAGGCGTACCAAGGTTAAACTCGTTAATGATAAACTCAAGATACTTGTGTAACCCTGACAGCTTTGGCACGTTAAAGATTCCATTTTCGCTTGAATTTATCTAGTATCATTTATACATCTGGTATAAATAAATTTCTATCGGCTACACCCTCACTACTTTGTCACGTTCTCGGATATAGTCATAGAACAGATATCCATAAACCGTATTGACAAGGCGAACTAAGAAACAAGTATCTCTACACTAGTTACTTTAAAACCTTATTTAGCGGGGATATTCCATAAAATGTTATACACTTTTATTTAATCAAATTAAAAAACACATGCATGCATCAAGTAAAGATTAGACTAAGAGCTAATCATATCATGTGTTGTTGGGGTTTTGTACGTATTACCCGGGTTACGCAGCGGAAAGCGGGAAAATCGAATTTTCCCATTTCTTTAATTTTTCTTAGGTAATTAAATAAACTAATTTATTTTAATCGCTCAATACTCAAAAACAGAATATTTAACCCAGAAATTATAATTTCAGTAAATTACCGTAAAGCCCCTAAACTTTCCATTTTAATCATTTTAGTCTTAAGTTGTTCAAAACAAACATAGGTGATTTCCAATCACAACCAAAATGATTTGTATATCAAATATACATGAAAAACAAAATTCTGAAAATTTTCCAGATTTTTCAGTAATTACCAAATGGCCCAAATCTTTTACTTTTTGATCATTTTGGTCATAACTTGTTCAAAACAAGTTTAGGTGAATTCCAATCACAACCAAAATAATCTGTACATCATATGTACATTAAAAAGCAACCCATAAAAATTTTCCATAATTTTACACAATTGCCGTGGGGTCCCAATAGTTTGCATTTTAATCATTTTGGTACTAATTTGTCAAATACATGATTAGGTGATATCCAATCACTAACAAAATAATTTGTATATCTTATATACATTAAAATGCAACCCACAAAAAATTTTCCTGATTTTTAACATATTACCGTGAGCCCCAAAAACTTTATATTTTGATCATTTTGGTCCTAATTTGTCAAATAGAAGATTAGGTGTAATCCAATCACTATCAAAATAATTTGTACATCTCATATACATCAAAATACAATATATATATATATATATAATATATATATATATATATATATATATATATATATATATATATATATATATATATGAAAAGCCTCAATTTTGGTGGAGGTTCAAAATCCTAATTTCTCAAATTAATCAAATTACCAAAATTAGCCAAAATTAACAAAATCCAATACTTTAATCTAATCTCTACAACACCAAACAAGTCTCACCACTTTGAAACAACTAAAGAATAATTCTAGGTCATCAATGAGAGCCCTAACAATTCTAGAATGGCAACATGATCATCAAATGACCAAAAGAAAGCTTACTAACTCCTTAATGGCTTTTTTTGAACATCATACATGTATATACCCATCATCCATGCCTCCAACCATTAAAAACACAAACAAGAAAGAGTAGAAAAACTTAAGAACTACACATGTTGTATCCAAGAACAAAAGGAATATGTTTCCCTCTAATAATATCATATATTAAATACAAACACACATTAATTAAGAAATGACGGATCGACCCCTAAAGCATGTATCTTTCATTTAACCGTTAAACGATTTATAAATAATCACCATTATTCATAAATGTTGCCATATTGCTCTACAAGTATATTTCATTAGTGAGACTCCTTAGGTTCAGGCATATCCGTCACGAAATCCAATTTCATGTCCATAATCTACCCACTCGTAAATTACGACGACCACGGATAAACTCGTTGAACCATACAAGTCGTGGTCATTGCAAATGTATAATCCCTCCATCATAGGTATCCGGATTATCCCAGAGATATAGATTTAAACGTCAAATCTCTATAGGAATAATGTTGTCGACATATCTATTAGCAATCTTTAAATAACATTCGGAACTCACTTCCGAAATATACTATGACCATAGATTTAATAGATCGCTAATCACATTTGGACTACCTATGCTCTGTACACAGAACTGACGGATCCAATCTTGACACACACATGATATCCTGAGGATCGGTCCACACTCAATGAATAGGCGGAGGTCTGATCTAAATAGATCGGTGACGTGATTGTCATCTAAGTGTGGAGGATGTCTCATACATCCACAGTGGTATCTCAAGTTGAACGACCATTGTGTTACTCAACCCGAGAATATTCTTACTGACGTTGGTGCACCATCTATTAAGAATCTTCAGTGATTCGTTCAATGTTTATCTAATATAAACACTATACGTCTATACCAGTCTCCCAATACTCATTGTTCATTGGGATAAACCATCGGACCAAGTCTCGACATACAACATGTACTGGTCTCAGCGGATTTAACTAACCGACCCGTGTTAGTAAATCTTGACCAGGAACTTAATTTGATAATATACTTCTAGTAGTGTCACTTCCCAATGTCAATTACAAACTACTTTGTAACTGCGCACTACATTATATATTATCGGGTCTTTGTCTAAAATATACATATCACAAAATCAGATTTAGTTTCAATCTAATCGTAATTAGATCGAATACGTATATAAAAACAAGAGGTGCAACCATTAATAAGTAATATTATGGAAAAAGATATTGTTCGTATTCATGAATCGGACATAAATACGATCTGTATTGGTGCTCTGATCACTAACCCCAACAACATTTACGCGTATAATGATAAAATCAGAAATCACGTAACTTGTTCTCGAATCACGTGTTTTCCAACGTGATGAAACTTCACTTTAAAATATTCCGATCTATTTTCTAACACAGAAACTTCGATTTTCAATTACCATCTCGTTCCAAGTTCTTAACTTTAATTCGAAAATCTTCCAGCAATGCTCTGAAAAACTCGGGATATTACTGTTAGTCTCTGAGACATGCTTCCAAGATCCTAAACATGATTTTAAGTGTGAATTAATCAAGTAAAGTTGCGGAAATACTTACATTGATTTTGGGAGAAATTTCAAAAATTCATTTTTTTGGATGAAGCTCTAAGATTTTGAAGGTTGTTTAAGCCTTGGGTGAGTTTCCCTAACACCTCAAAAGACTCTCTAAGTGCTAGCTTAGTTGAAAATTTTCGAGCAAAAATTTTCAATTCGAAGAGAGAAGGATCGGCCAAGAGGAGGGAGAAGAGAGAATAGTGAGTTGTTACCCAAAAAATGGTAGATTGTGTGTTTAATGACTATCATTAAATTATTCCAACTACTCACATCAATTTTTGACAAATGATGTAAGTCAAGTGGTCCCACCACTTTTAAATTCAAAATTTAAGTTGGCTTCTCCAACACACAACTAAGCTTTGGGCCCGGGTTCATTTAATCGGATTAAATGAATTTGCCGTCGCGACATAATTAAATCCAATTTAATTAAATAATTATGCCTCGCAAAATTATTACGATAGTCGCTTAATTCTAAATTAATTCATTCGCCCGAATTAAAATCCAATTTTAATTTCCTATTGAAATCTAATTTCAATTAATATATCCGATATATTTATTTTATCAATTAATTCTAAATTAATCGTGTTCTCTCTTCTATACGAATTCAATCCCAGATTAATTTTTACCACAATTAATCCCAGATTAATTTTCTCTCTTATAATTAATCCCAGATTAATTCTATCCCAGTCAAATGTCATTGGTGAATCTTTGGGAAGCGACCCAAGAGATTCATGGATACGTTGGCAGTAAATACGATTGTCAGACTATCTGAACACGTGCGTACCTCATACCACATTCTCACCGATTTACAGGACATGGTTGACTTCTAGCAAAGCACCGTGCATACCTAATTCTCCAGAAATATTTACTGAGGAATATAATTTGTATCAGGCGTAGTAATACTATGTAATGCATAATACGATCCAATATCATATGCTAGGCCTATGGCTGGCTTTGTGTCTGCCCTGTACGAAGCATATATCGGATCCCGAGTAACTAGTCTCTGTAATCGGAAAGTCATGACCTAATCATACTTTCCCGATAGCTGCAGCTTTTAAGAGTACTAGTTTCGTATCCTGTGTGACCATCATCTCCATATGACTGAAGTGATACTCCCATCTTAACATCACATCCAATACACTATGATTCTCAGTAAACCCAATACAGGCTTACACATAACCTGTTAAAGCTCCAGACGACCAATATCAAAGTAAACTGATTGTCGCAAGTTATAGCGACGTAAGTCTCAGGTTAAAGATCACATACACCTACCCTGATTCGGATTCCCATAGACACATAGTCATCCTACCAATGGGATTTCGAGTGGGTCTATCCAGAGTGAACTGTTCCCAGTCCAACGGCTAACAGAACTTCTTATTACACTTGCATAAGTATCCAATACCTAAATATATGAGAATTATGTCGTTAAGCTTCCATAACTCGCACAAGTGTAATACTAGTCTATTCTGTATTATCAATATCTAGCCTCGATAATACTTCGACTAGGGATATTTAATGATTAAACCGTTCGTGGATTAATACTGTCTCATATCTTATTAATTTGATTTAACCATATGGACTGTTATCATTAATATATATCCAAGTAATCTAATTACAATAATGATAAAATAGTAATTTCCTTTTGTCACATAGTTAAATTGTACAAAAACACAATGTTCTTTACAAATAGTGATGCTATGGGTCATAATTGTCCAACAATCTCCCACTTGGCCTATAGCCAATCACTCAGGTATCTTACACCTGAACTATATACATGTCGCTCAAACTTTTGCTGAGATATAGCTTTCGTCAGCGGATCTGCAATGTTATCATCTGATGCGATCTTCTCGATCTTCACATCAACACGATGTATGATCTCACGAATCAGATGAAATCATTGAAGTAGATGTTTGGATCGTTGATGAGACCGTGGTTCTTTAGCCTGTGCGATAGCTCTATTATTATCACAATACAAAGGTACGGGCTCAGCTACTAACGGAACTACTCCTAATCCAATTAGGAATTTACGGATTCAAACTGCTTCTTTTACTACCTCAGCTGCATCAATATATTCCGCTTCTGTTGTTGAATCGGAAACAATCTCTTGCTTGGAAGATTTTCATCTCATTGCTCCGTTGTTCAAACAAAATATGTACCATGATTGCGACTTACAGTCGTCCTTTTCAATTTGGAAACTTACATCTGCGAACCCAGTCACCTTAATTTATCCTACATCATAGACTAAGAAAGCATCTTTAGTTCGTCTAAGATACTTAAGGTTGTTCTTTACAGCAATCCAGTGACCATCACCTGGATCGGCCTGATAGCGACTTCACATGCTAAAAGCATATGAGACATTAGATCGCGTATATATCATGGCGTACACGATCGATCCGACTGCTGAAGCATACAAGATCCGAATCATTGCATCTCTCTCATCTTGAGTTTTAGGACACACGTCCTTCGATAGAGAGACGCCATGTGACACTGGAAGCAGCCTCCTCTTGGACTGATCCATGTTGAATCTCTTCAACACTTTGTCAATGTACGAGCTCTGGGAGAGTGCGAGCAGCTTTCTAGATCTATCTCGGTAGATCCTTATTCCCATAATAAAGGTTGCCTCTCCTAGGATTTTCATGGTGAATTTTAATGAAAGCCAAGCTTTCACCGATTGTAGCATGGGAATGTCATTGCCAAGAAGCAATACATCATCAACATATAGGACAATGAATGTTAGTGCACTCCAACTAACCTTCTTATATACACAAGAATCATCTTCGTTTTGAATGAAATCATATTATTTTATGATTTCATCAAAACGTTGGCTCTAAGAACGCGATGCTTGCTTTAATCCATAAATGGATCGGTTTAACTTGCAAACCTTGTTTGCATATTTTGGTACGACAAAACCGTCGGGTTGTTTCATATAAACATCCTCCAAAAGGTTTCCATTGAGGAAAGCAGTTTTGACATCAATTTGCCATATTTCATAATCAAAATATGCAACAATAACAAGCATTATCAGAATGGATTTAATCATGGCAACAGGTGAAAAAGTCTCATCGTAATCGAAACCATGTCGTTGATGATACCCTTTAGCTACAAGCCTAGCTTTGTACGTTTGTATGTTGCCTTCCATGGCTGTCTTCTTCTTGAAGACCCATTTACTACCAATAGGCTTAATGCCTTCTGGTACATCAACCAGTGTCCAAACTTGGTTGGTATACATGGAATCCATTTCGGACTTCATGACTTTTTGCCATAAAGTGGAGTCGATACCTTGTATCATTTCCTCATACGTAGCTGGTTCATCTTCCTCAATAAGATTAATGTCTACATGAGGTGAGATCAGAAACCCATACCTCTCAGGCTATTTTCTGACTCTCTCCGACTTACGCGGTTCTTGTGTATTAGAAGATTGTGGAACATTCTCATCCCTGATGGACTATTGGTATTCCGTGAGGGGGTCGGTGCCAGGAACAGTATCACTCTGATTTTCATCGAGTTATACTTTCCTCCCACTTACCACTGCATTCATGAATTCTTTTTCTAGCAAACTGCATGTTCTTTTCCTTAGGATACCCTACAAATAGACACTTATATGATTTGGGTTCTAGTTTGGTACTATCCAAACGTTAACATATGCCCAGCATCCCCAAATATTCAGGAATAAGAAACCCGGTTTCTTTCCTGTCCATATTTCATATGGAGTCTGTCCAATAGAATTTGACAGAACCTTATTCAAAATAAGTATTGCACTGTTTAATGCGTATCCCCAGAAGGAAATCGGTAGCTCTGTGTGACTCATCATTGACCTTACCATGTCCAACAAAGTTTGGTTTCTCCGTTCGGACACACTGTTCAATTGGGGTGTTCTGGGAGGAGTCCACTGTTAAAGAATACCATATTCTTTTGAGTAATCTTGAAACTTATTGCTTAAGTATTCTCCACCACGGTCCGACCGTAATGTTTTAATACTTTTTCCGGTCTATTTTTCTACTTCATGTCGAAACTCTTTGAATTTCCCAAAAGTTTCCGACTTGTGTTTCATAAGATACACATAACCATAACGCGATGCATCATCCGTAAGGGTTACGAAGTATTCATATCTACCTCTACCCTAGCTAGACATGGGCCCGCATACGTCACTATGAACGAGGGCTAATAGCTCGGTGGCACGTACACATTTACCACTAAAAGGTGTTTTAGGCATTTTGCTTAACAAACAAGATTCGAAGACATCATATGAATTGAGATCAAATCTGTCCAAGTATCCATTCTTCGAAAGTGTGGATATACGAGTTTTGTTTATGTGTCCCAGATGAAAATGCCACAAATAAGTCTCATCTGTTTTACTCAGTTTGAGCCTTTTATTTGTCATGATATGTTTGAGATTCATTTATATTCAAAATATAAAGACCATTATTCACATTTGCTGTACATATCAAAATATTATATTTATAAACAAAAACCCAGTGTTCTTGAATACAAAAGTATACCCATATAGGGTTAAACTAGATACAGAGATGATATTCCTAGTCAAACTAGGTACAAAATAATATTCCCCTAATGTTAGTACATGCCCTGAGGGCAGGTTCAAAACATAGGTGCCAACGATCAAAACAACGACTTTCGTCCCATTTCTGACTCGCAGGTCGATCTCTCCTGAAGCCAGTCTCCTGATAATCTGCAGATCCTGCACATCAGTACATATGTGAGTACCACATCCAGTATCAAAAATCCAATTTTTTAAACTAGTAGTAGACATGTTTATTTCAATAACAAACATACCTGAAACCAGAGCCTTGCCCGCCTTCGTTTTCTTCAAGTCCGCCTAGTACTTACGGCAGTCACGCTTCCAGTGACCCTGTTTTCCACAGTATAGGAAGACGTCTTGGGATATGTCCTTTGTCTTCCCAGAAGACTGTGACGATTGGCCTTGCCCTTCTTTTTCTTCTTCTTCACACCCTTAGAAGCATTCGGCCAAGCCTTGGCCTTCTTAGATGTCGAAGTAAGATGCGCCTCCCGCTTCTTGCCTTTCAGAAGCTCTAGCTCTGCCTCTTTCAACATAGCCATTAACTCTCCAAGAGTTTTCTCTTGGTTCATCATATTATAGTTCATGATGAACCCGCCCCAGCAATCGGGCAGAGACTGTAAGATCAAATCTATGGAAGTCTCGTCCTCGAAGGTAATGCCCAGCTAACCTAGCTGTTCGATGTCAGCAATCATCTACGACACGTAGTGTTCGACAGATGTACCCTCTGACATTTGAGAGCGAAAGAGCTTCTTCTGCGAATCATACTTCTGATATCTAAGATTAGATCTATGAAGATCCTTCAATTTCAACATCATGTTATATGGATCCAATTCTTTGTTCTAACAACGAAACTGAGGAGTCATTGCAGCAAGCATAACAGATTGAGCAGTAAAGTTATCATCACGATGAGTCTTCCAAAGCTCATGCTCTACTGGTCGCTCAAGTCCGGGCACTGGCCCGAGAGGTCTCTCTATTACATAGAGCAACTTCTCAGCTCCCAGAACTATCCTGAGGTTCATTTCCTAGTCTGGAAAATTTACGCCGTTAAAGACATTCTCACCCATGATTATGTCCCTAACACTAATCTTTCCATCCATTTTGATTATTATAGTTCAACTATCCAATCAAGTGTTTCGGGTACACTCAAATGCAATGGTTACTATAGTCCAACTATATAATTAACTACAAATGGAGTAATGTTGAATACAGTCTAATTGTTCAAAGAAAATAATAAAATAAATATTAGTCCAACTAATATATATAATAACGAGAAATAATATAAATAGAGCGCGCATTTTAGAAAGTATTAACCGAAATTGCAAATTTAATACTAGCCTCCCACTAATTTTCGGCGAGCCTCTAACCCTCCGTTGAGTACTCGGAAAACCTAGTTTCCAAGTGGGCTAGGATCACGTTAAATAATACACAACCTTGACTTTGTCCAACAAGCTGTATAAAATTTAACTAGGTAGATCTCTAAGATCAATTGGATCACATCCAATTCCTAGATCCGGTTGGTGGACATCCAAGTCCGAAATATATATCCAATATATTTCCTAACATGTTTCCTCTAAATCAACTAAGCATTGGCTTTGGCTCAACAAGCTTAATGATTCCTGTTAAGCGCGACCCATTGACAGTGGGAAAGCTTCGTAATCCACGTCGATGAACAAGAGTGACCTTGACTTTGGCCAACAAATCACAATTGCCCAAGACATGCGATATTAACAAAGCCTTCATGGTTCAAACACATCCGCGATAGACAATGATCTTTACTTTGGCCAATAAATCAAAGCCAATCTTGGATCTTGAGAGAGAACCACTCAATGGAAGGAAACAATTAATATTAAATATGAGGGCATTTTCGTAAATTGGTAACTAATTTATTATCTTTGATTAGGTCTCATCATACACCCTTAAACATGTATTCTAAAAGCATAATAAGGTGTGATAAATTTAACAATGATATGCGGATGGATATATACATTTTTTCCTAGAATAAATCTCTCTTTTCTTTTCATCTCTCCTGTTAGAACTTTACATTCTTCTAAGTACCCAATTACATAACATTATAAGCAACCTCATTTCATTGAGGGGAATTGATGAGAAGAGAAATACAATAAGAATGAGAGGTGATAGACTGGACACGCAGATCCAATTTCAAATAAATACTATTTTACACAACAATTTCCAAAATTGCCCCCACCATCTAATAGCCATCCGATATACATTATTTGCATCAAATATTTATTTTTGATTTATACATATTTATGTTTTGGGGGGGAATGATTTCAAAAGAATTACATTTTGATTTGATACATTTCAGCATTATTTTTGATATTATATGATATGATATGTTTCTGTCACTGTACTTAATGATTTTATATTTTTGACCCTCTGTGATGCTCGTATAGGGGTTTACCCAATTGTAGTGGGCCGACCCGACCCTCTGTCGATAGAGGATCAGTTCGTTCATTATCTGATCTGTGCGCGTGATTCGGGCATTGAGCGCTCGTTTATGTTTCGTCCAGTGAGTTATGATGGATGCTCGATATGGATTAACGATGATGGATTTTGAAATTGATTTTTGTTTACACTAAAAGAGTTTTTCAAATGTATTTTCAAAATGGTTTTTGAAAGAGATCGTTTTACATTTTCCATTTTAAATGATATTAGGAATTAACAGATTTCAGACTATCAACATCGTAAGAGCACTATGATTATACGTCACTTCTGGTTGTGACGATAGATGTATTTGTTTGTATAAAATATTATGTTTGTTACAAGAGTGCGTATGTAAGTTTATGGTTAGTCATATATCTTTTATGTAGTGTGATGTTATATGTGCTATGTGGTCAGCCACACAAGTTGTATGTGCGATAGGATATGTATGAATGTAAACTTTGATGCTGATGTCATTTAAATATATGATATAGAATGACATGATATGAAATGAATGAGTTCCGTTTTGTATTATGGATGAAATAGATAGTATGAAATTCGTGTTACATTTTCGTTTTGAAACTATATTTGGTTGTGTGCAATAAGCATGTGCTATGTTCCTCATTTCAGGAGATGTATGTGATTGGCTGTATAGAATCTGTGTTTGACTTTCTTTCTGTTGATGGATGAGTGTGAAATGGTTTGAGTGTGTTTCTATGGATGAGTATGAATAGAGATGATAAGTTTGATGTGTTATTGGTATAAATTATAAGATTCGATAAGTTTGGTTTTGGAATAGCGTAGTTTGTATTGGATTATGAGATACGTAACTTTTGAAAATATGTAAAGTATGGTGACTTCCGAATACGGAAAAGATGGTAATGTATGTACAATCGATTACAAATGATCAGACGTAAGCACAGAGAAATTTTGAGGATGAATTTTTTATAAGGAGGGGAGAATGTAATATCCTGGGTTTTTCAGAACAGTTCGGGAAAGTTATCGAATTAAAGTTAGGGATTTGGAACGCGATGGTAATCGAAAATCATAGAATATTTGTTGGGAAATAGGTGGGAATATTTTTAAGTGAAGCTTCATTGCGTTGGAAAACGCGTAGTTTCGAGAACCGGTTACGCGATTTCTGTTTTCATCATTCTACAAGTAAAAGATTATTGTTTCGGCTATACAACTTTCAAACGAACTCCGATTGAGCTGATTCTTGAACCATTAGACTTTTTTTTTCCGAAACGAACATCTTTCGCGTTGAATAGTTTTCGAAATTTGCATCAAATGGGCTTCAAAAATGCGAAATTCTAGAAAGTTCTATGACATGGACCTAATTGTAAATTTTTGGAGGTCAGAATGTATATTTCTGAAACTTCATTATAAATACCCATTGTTTTTAGAAATTTCCAAAATGGCAAAGCCGTTACACATTTCCCCCACACACCTCTCACATCCCTAACGTATTTGGGCTCCCATGGTCGCGCCGACGGGTTGCCCGCCATTGCCGGCGGCGCGACCAGTCAGGGGGGTACCTTGTGTCCACCCCTCCACCTTGTGGTGGCCGCCGGCAGCCCCCAGATCGCCTGCACCGGCGAGAATAGAGAGGATTACGTATGGAAATGGGCTAGTCGATCCCGCCTTCTAGCTTCGTTTCACAGACCGAGCCAACCGCTAAATCGAAGCTCTCGGAGAGTACTACAAGTTGGTAGTGACAGATTTTCCATTCCGTGCACGGTTCACGTGAATCATGGGATCACTTGGAGTCCGTATATGGCCTAGAAATCTCGGTAAGACCTCCCGGTAAAAATCCATAAATTTCAAATTTATAGTTAAATGTTCGGATGTATTTCATAGCTTCGTAGAGTTATGTATTGATATAAATTAAATTATTTGAGTATTAGTATGTTGAATATGAGCATTTGATAGAATCCGAGTTAAAACGGAACGAGTTTGATTGATCCGACAGAATGTGCAAGTTTTCGAAAAAAGTAGGTTTTTACGTGTAATAATGTGTTTTGATTTAACGATAGTGATGAGTTATATATGATATTACGAACATATTTAGATAAATCCGGGTAGGTTCGGAGGGTTCAGGACCTTTCCGTAGCATTTGCGGTAACTATTCCGGAAGAATTCCAAAAACATGTAAACCAAGAATTTAGGTGAACTGATGGCTTGGAATAGTTTGTAATGGTGTTTAAGATTACTGAAATTGAAAACATACTTCATTTGGTTGTCCGGGAAAGATCCGGAATTTTATCATAGTTTAGTCGAGAACTCTGTAAGACGTGTTTCTGACGATATTTCGCTATTTGTTTTGAGAGATGTGACTAGAACCTAGAGTGCTCGCTAAGCCAGGTAAGTAACTTATGCGATGAGAACTTAAGTTAGTGAATTCGTGTTTTGATTATACATATATATTTATATGTATATGTACAATTGACTGACGTGTTTAGGATAAGAAGAAGATAATTAAGAGATAGTCTTGAGAACAAAGTTCAAGTTTATGTATAGATAAGTCAATCGACCTCCACAGGTATGGATGTTTATGTTATTGCCATGACATGAAGAGAAATGTTTGATAGGCCTAATATCTAAGTGTATGTACATAAGAGAAATATGTGATTATATAAGAGAAATATGTTTTGAATTGAAGGAAGTTTGTTACATTTACCGATTTCATGATATTTCAAAGATATTTACTGTGATAAGTATTAATATATGACTTAATGTTTCAACGTTGAAATGGTTTCGATGTTATGTGACGTACTTTGTGATTTCGAATCCATGTTTCGTGTGCTTTGGATGTATAGCCATTATATTGACAATATGTAATTATGTAAATTTGAAAATTTGATATGGGGAAAGTATAAAGGATAATAGAGTGTTGATGATTCTAAAACTCGTAATAACTTGAAAACTTAGAAAAATTTATAGTGTGATTGATTCATATGCTTTGTTTGTAATGTTTGCATGATTACTTACTGAGTTTTTATAACTCACACCAAACCAGTTTGCTAGTTTTACAGGTTGGCTACTTAATGGGTCAACCATTTTAACTTTGGTAGTCATGCTCGAGACGTGGATCATCCAAGTTGCAGTCACCATCGCAAGTGTCACAGGATAAGCTTTAGAAAGTAGAGGATTTGAGATTTATATTTTATTATCGTGCTGAACACGCTGTCTGTACATATATATATATATATATATATATATATATATATATATATTAGTAAATGTTTTGATTGATTATGATGTGGTGGGCACAGAGCCCTTGAGTGTTGATAGATGGTGTGGGCGGAGCCCCTATGATATGATTTTGATCAGATTTATTGACCTGAGGTCATTTTATTGTTTGATGTATTTTTAGTTTCCATTTGATGCTGGTGTTGGGGTTAGTGCTCAGAGCGCCAATCCGGACCGTATTTATGTCTGATTCATGAATACGATCAATTCCTTTTTCCATAATATTACTTATTTATGGTTGCACCTCTTGTTTTATATATATTATTCGATCTGATTACGATTAGATTGAAACTAAATGTGGTTTAGTGATATGTATAAATAGATAAAGGCCCGATAATATATGATGCAGTACACAGTTACAAAGTTAGTTTGTAATTGACATTGGGAAGTGTCACTGCTAAATGTATATTATCAAATATAGTTCCTGGTCAAGATTTACTAACACGGGTCGGTTAGTCAATCCGTTGAGACCAGTACATGTCGTTTATCATGGCTTGGTCTGATGGTTTATCCCAATGAACCATGAGTCTTAGGAGACTCGTATAGACGTGTAGGTGTTTATAGTGGAGAAACACTGAACTACTCACCGAATATTCTTAATGGATGGTACACCAACGTCAATAAGAATCTTCTCGGGTTGAGTAGCATAGTGGTCCTTCGACTTGAGACACCACTGTGGATGTATGATACATCGTCCACACTTAGATGGCAGTCATGTCACCAAATCTATTTAGATCAGACCTCCGCATGTTCGTTGGGTGTAGACCGATCCTCAGGATATCATGTGTGTGTCAAGATAGGATCTGTCAGTCCTGTGTACAGGGCATATGTATCCATATGTGATTAGCAATCAATTAAATCTATGGCCATAGTATACTTCAGAAGTGAGTTTCGAATGTTATTTATAGATTGCTAATAAAAACGTCGACGAGATAATACCTATAGAGATTTGACGTTAACATCGATATCTCTGGGATTATCCGGATACCTGTGACGGAGGGATTAAACGTATGCAATGACCTCGACATGTATGATTTAGCTAGTTTATATGTGGTCCTCATAATTTACGGATGGGTAAATTATGGACACGAAATTGGATTTTGTGACGGATATACATGAATCTAGAGAGTCTCACTAATGAAATATACTCGTAGAGCACTAGGGCAACTTTTATGAATAATGGTGATTATTTATAAATCGTTTAAACGTTAAACGAAAAATACATGCGAACGGACCGAACCGTCATTTCCTAATTAATGTGTGTTTGTATTTAATATATGATATTATTAAATACACATTAATAAATTTTCAAATAAATGTATTTGACATATATCATTTATATATGTATTTGAGATATTTAAAGTAAATATAATACATATATTTGAGATATTTGTATTTAATTAATTGATTAATTATTTAATTTTTAAATAATTAATATAATTAAAATATAAATATCTTACCAAATGATAAAGTTAGGAAATGATTATAAGTGTATATTGTTGACTTATACATTAAAGGAAAAAGTTATCAATGGTTTTGACTACTTGGATATTTGTTTTAATAAGTTAAAATTGAAAATATCCTTATCTTTTTTCTTACCAATTTTCGGCCAAGACCTTAAATAAATATAAGTGTTATATTTTTAAGTTGCTTTTGTTGACTTGTTGAATTTTCATTAAAGTTGTAATGATCAAATTGCAAGTTGATTAAAGTAAGCTTTAAATGAAACAAAATTAAATATTTAGATATTTTCCTACACCTAATTTCAGCGAAGGCCCTAATGGAGGAGTTTATATATTTTTTTTCATTTTTTAGGGTTAAGAAATTCATTAGATACAAAAAGAAACACAAAAGTAGTTGATTGAAAAGTTTAAAGAAAGAAGGATAAGCTTGAAAATCTTAAGGTTTTATAAGTTTTCTTTCAAATCTTCCAACATGAAAAATATTTTCTAACATGCTTTCCTTCATCTTGTGTTGCTTTGATTGTGGTCTCTATACTATAGTTTGTGTTTTAGTTGTTGTGAACTTGAATGAAATATTGATGCATGTAAGTAAGCTTGAAATGGTTTCAAAGCTTCACTTTTGATTTTTAGAAAATCAAGTTGCCATTCTAGAGTTGTAAGCCACTCCTTGGTGACCTAAATTTTTCTAGAGTTGTTTCAAGTGGTGAGGCTATATTGGTGAAGTATTGAATGGATTAAAGTGTTGGATTTTGTAAATTTGGTGAAATTGGACAATTTGATGAAATTGAAAGATTAGGGTTCATAACCCATTCCAAATTTGGGGCATTTCATATATGTGATGTATTATGGTATGAATATGATGCATGTAAAATTTTAGGTTGATTTGATTTGATCTTGGCATGTTTTTGAATTAAAGAGACCAAATTGCAAATAATTGAAAATTTTTGGTGGCTCACGGCATTAGACTAAAAATTGGGGATTTGTGTAAAATCTGATTTTGATGCATTATATGTGTTGAAAAATATTTTATAAAAATGATTTAGAATCATCCAAAATTAATTTTGATAATTTTTGGGCTAAAATAATCAATTTACAAAGTTTTGGGGCATTTCGGTAATTACCAAGAAATTTGATCTCTTGTGTAATTTTTCAGAATTTGATAATTGGATAATTAAATAAATAAGTTTATTTAATTGATCCGAGAAAAATTTTGAAATCGGAAAATTTTGATTTTTCACTATTCCGCTACGTTACCGATATTCCTCTTAAAACCCCTTCAAAAATGGTTCAGAGCAAGTCTGATTCTGGACACCCCGATATGATTAGCCCTTTAAAATCTATTGTTTTTTTCTTTTATTTACTTGATACATGCATGATTTCATTTAATTTGATTAAATTTAAAGTGTATGACGCTTTAAGGAATATCCCCGCTTAATAGGTTTTAAAGTAACTGGTATTTGGAATACTTGTTTCTTGGTCCGTCTTGTCAATACAGTTTATAAATATTTTTTCTGTGACTACATCCGAGACCGTGCCTTTGTTGTGAGGGTGGTAGCCGATAGAGATTTATTTATGCCGGATGTATATTAGATACTAGATAAATTCAAGCGAAAGCGGAATCCTGAATGTGCCCTAGCTGTCAGGGTTACGCAAGTAACTGAGTTTATCACTGACGAGTTTAACCTTGGTATGTCTCCTTGTGGGCCTGCCTTAGCAGCGACAATGAGAAACGACCACGACCGGAACCTAGAAGTCACTAGTGAGTGATTGACAATGAGTTGTCTACCTGTGAATATACGTAGGCGAGACCGTGCCTCTGCTGTGAGTCGAAATATATTCATGGGGTCCTATTCCCATTATGGAATTTGATTTAATTATTGAATTCTCATTTTTCCGTTGGGGATTACGGTATTACGTAAAATAGTGGGAGACACTGCTAAGTTTAAAAATTCCTTAACTTAGACAGTGTGTAATATTATGAAAATAGCCGCTTGTTTGTTGTTTTCCTTAATCTATATTAGATAGAATTAAACTTTTAATTCACTGCACACATATTTTGATATGTTATCTGACTTTACTCTTGGTTGCAGTTATTCTAGAATAGGTTCTAGATACTACTAGACTATGATATTATTAGATTGGTCTAAACCATCGAGAACTATTGTTTCGATTTTCTTCAAAAATCAAGATGGTTAATGACTTAGTTTCTAAGTCATGATAGATAATCTAGATAGATAATCTAGATAGATATCCCTTTTAGGATATAATACTTTAGAGAGAATAGTTTCTTATGCAGTAAGATTGACTTGAATTAGTTCATGTCTCGAGATCTTCTTGACTGGCATTAAAGAAGCCCCATTAGGTATTTGTTTATCTAGTAATGACATTTCTCTTAGCTTTAATGACCTTTAGAGGCAATGTGTCTGACACAATTTGCTAATAAATTATTGCAATTGTTGTGAATAGTTGAATGCAAAAAGTAAAGCTAAATAAAGGAGATACATATAGTTGTGTATAGAAAATATCGATTTTCACAATACTACAACTATATGTATTGGATACCAGATCTCTCATCTAGTTATTTAAAAATATTAGTTAACGATTGTTTTGATATTTGATATCGGAACTCGCGACTATTGGATAGTTACTTGTTCTTTATAAACAATTGTTATATATTTTAAATATAACTAGTAGTGTCATTGAAGTAGAGATAAACATTAAGAAAAATTATTCGGTAAAATAAATAATTTAGAATGGTGCTTTATCAGTTTAATCACTTAAACATTATATTCTTATTCCGTATTGTAAATGATGGTTTGATACAAGATCACACACATATCCTTATCCATTCAATGAATATTGTATTCAGGAAGGTGATTAAAATCTTGTTTAACCAATGATTTGTCATTGGACTACCAGATTCATTAAACTGATACATTAGATATATGTAGTTTTAATGAATTGTAATTGCTTAATGTAGTTTTCTTTACTTCGTATCTTAGTTTATGAATTGTCATAACTTAGTTACGTGTTTCTGAAAGAACACATATTGAACGTCTTGAAATGATCAAGCACTTTCAATCGGTTCTAATGAAACACATATTGGACTGGTTCAAATATATTCAATCTGAAATTTTGAAAACGCGATCCTTAAAATTCATAAAAAAGTCTTTGAATTGTTCAAAGATCTTTGATACGATCAAACATATGAATTTAAAGCAATTAGTTCTAAGGTTATTCAGTGAATATGATTCATATTCAATATTATTCTTCCACGATTCCATCTTGATGGAATTAAGTAGTGGGAGCAGTCGAATCTTATATGATTTGATTCGTTTGATATTGAATGTTACCAAATTAGTTTCGATACTCTTGGGGATAGGCTCCAGTAACACTAGTTCATCTTTTTAATTTAGGTTCCATTAATTTCCACAGTTACATATATGATATGTATAGGTAGAAAATCCGAATATTGAAAAGTTTGAGATTTGAATCTTTCTTTTATATAATAGTTATATAAAGGAAATTACTTACGCCTCGGAGGTATAAGTAAAAGTTCATCATTTATTCTATTTTATAGAATATTTTATTATATTTAATAAAATATCTTTTCTACGATCCTAAGTAATAAAATCGTTTTATTACTTGGTGTAACATCAGATGTTAATTATTGTAGAAAAGACTTGACTTATTGGAGTCAAATGTGAGAATGATAAACTATAATTGGAACTACGTAATTAATAAGATGAAACAACCCTTATACATCTTCCGTACAAGTCCAATAGGATAACAGAATCATTTACGAGTATTTGATACTTAATGGTTCTATTGTTTTCTTATTGAAGAAAATTATCCTATAACTTATAATGGAAGCGATATTTGATATCGATTCTGGAAGTTCACCATTGAACCATAGATCTAAGATTGTTCATAGCTTACTACGATCAAGTTTTGAACTTGATTAAGCTTTCATTATGAATTAGTTCATGATATGTGCTAATTATTTGCGCAGCGAAAGCAGTGTGAGCTTATTAAAGGTTTGACATTACAGTATGACAGTGAGAAAAGTTATACTCGGCAATCTATTGTAGATTCTGAGGAAACTTATCTCTAGTCACACTATTGAACAATTAAAGATATATTGGTTAATGTTGATATTAAACTGTACATTTTAGCTAAAGAATGCAAAGTGGCGTTTTTTGAATGACTTATTCAGATAAGAGATCAGTTGTGATTTCTTTGTTTGAAGAGTTCATTTTGGAATGGCCCTAGAGTTTGTGTTCTGCTGAGATCGCAGTTTAGTGTGCTAGCTTATAGAGCCTATTGTAGACTCGGATAAGTCTTCCGGATCTTTATTCTCTATTTTTGATATCAGTCAGATTGTCTGATCTTGTCAAAGTATAGAGAATACATATGTGCTTGAAGGGTTAGTGGGAGCGTACAAATTACTTTCTAGTGTTATATATCCTAACAACATTATCATTATTATAGTAATAATGAGATATTTTTAAGGCAAAAGATTTACCTAAGTCTTATTTACTCCGTGAAAGCAGTGGGAGTAGTCTCTGTTATATTTGATATAAAGTTTTATATATGATATAAAACTTGGAGACTTTTGAGATACTCCTATTAGTCGTGCATTACATATGATCTAATAAAGGACATAACAAGGCTATCTGTATGACAGTTAGTATAACTGTTGGACAGTTATTGTGTGTCTTATATATAGTATTCATCTTTCATAAATGATAATTCCTTTTTTCTAAAGAGATATTGATTAGAATGTCTAATCAATCTTATGTATCATTTGATGATGACATAGTGAATACTTTATTATATGTGATTAAAGATATCGATTTAATCGTAATTGTTACCAGTTATTTTGATACCCTATAGACCATATGATGGATCTTAAAACACGTTCTTTGTGATCTTTGAGATATTAAGAATGAGTTTATAATTGATGGAGAATGCGATCTGCAACCATTAGGGTCATATTAATTTTGAGACTAATTATGACGTTATACAGTTTACGTCATAAAGAGTCACAAAAGATACAGTGGAAGTGTCACGAAGGATTCTACTATTAAAGTGGAATTAGATGCAACTTATGAAGTATTGAATTATGAAGTTGCATAGTGACCTTATAAATTAGAAGTTTTATATTGGTGTTGTGTTTGAGGTTGTCCGCATAGTATTTTGGATTTGATCCCTGAATACTTGGACAACTCAGTAGCTGTAGCACAATACTGATGTAGTGTCTGATTCATATTAATGTATAATTTAGATTCTACAAAATATGAAAGATACTGGCTATGGGAAATGATTGAGTTTGTTTGACAAACTCATTATGTTATAGCGGACCTACTTCTTTTTGCCTACCTCTTAAGTGTTGGGTGATCTTTTGAGGGCCATGCGTATACGACACACATTGAGATGTGTATATGATACCGTGGATTGGCACAAGAGCAAGTGGGAGAAATTGTTGGGGTTGGTGCTCAGAGCGCCAATCCGGACCGTATTTATGTCTGATTCATGAATACAATCAATTCCTTTTCCGATAATATTACTTATTTATGGTTGCACCTCTTGTTTTTATATACGTATTCGATCTGATTACGATTATATTGAAACTAAATGTGGTTTAGTGGTATGTATATATTAGACAAAAGCCCGATAATATATGATGCAGTACACAGTTACAAAGTTAGTTTGTAATTGACATTGGGAAGTGTCACTGCTAAATGTATATTATCAAATATAGTTCCTGGTCAGTATTTACTAACACGGGTCGGTTAGTCAAATCCGTTGAGACCAGTACATGTTGTATATCGTTACTTGATCCGATGGTTTATCCCAATGAACCATGAGTTTTGGGAGACTCGTATAGACATGTAGGTGTTTATAGTGGATAAACACTGAACGACTCACCGAAGATTCTTAATAGATGGTACACCAACGTCAATAAGAATCTTCTCGGGTTGAGTAGTATAGTGGTCCTTCGACTTGAGACACCATTAGGGTTGTATGAGACATCCTCCACACTTAGATGGCAGTCACGTCACCGATCTATTTAGATCAGACCTCCGCTTGTTCGTTGGGTGTGGACCGATCCTCAGGATATCCTGTGTGTGTCAAAATAGGATCCGTCAGTCCTGTGTACAGGGCATATGTAGTCCATAAGTGATTAGCAATCAGTTAAATCTATGGCCATAGTATACTTCGGAAGTGAGTTCCGAATATTATTTATATATTGCTAATAGAAACGTCGAAGGGATAATACCTATAGAGATTTGACGTTAACATCTATATCTCTGGGATTATCCGGATACCTGTGACGGAGGGATTATACATATGCAATGACCTCGACCTGTATGATTCAGCTAGTTTATCCGTGGTCGTCATAATTTACGGGTGGGTAAATTATGGACACGAAATTGGATTTTATGACGGATATACCTGAATCTAGAGAGTCTCACTAATGAAATATGCTCGTAGAGCACTAGGGCAACTTTAATGAATAATGGTGATTATTTATAAATCGTTTAAACGTTAAACGAAAAATACATGCGAACGGACCGAACCGTCATTTCCTAATTAATGTGTGTTTGTATTTAATATATGATATTATTAAATACACATTAATAAATTGTCAAATAAATGTATTTAACATATATCATTTATATATGTATTTGAGATATTTAAAGTAAATATAATACATATATTTGAGATATTTGTATTTAATTAATTTATTAATCATTTAATTGCTAAATAATTAATATAATTAAAATATAAATATCTTACCAAATGATAAAGGTAGAAAATGATTATAAGTGTATATTGTTGACTTATACATTAAAGGAAAAGGTTATCAAAATGGTTTTGACTACTTGCATATTTTGTTTTAATAAGTTAAAATTGAAAATATCCTTATCTTTTTTTCTTACCAATTTTCGGCCAAGACCTTAAATAAATATAAGTGTTATATTTTTAAGTTGCTTTTGTTGACTTGTTGAATTTTTATTAAAGTTGTAATGATCAAATTGCAAGTTGATTAAAGTAAGCTTTAAATGAAACAAAATTAAATATCTAGATATTTTCCTACACCTAATTTCGGCCAAGGCCCTAATGGAGGAGGTATATATTATTTGTTTCATTTTTTTGGGTTTAAGAAATTCATTAGATAGAAAAAGAATCACAAAAGTAGTTGAGAGAAAATTTTGAAGAAAAGAAGGATAAGCTTGAAAATCTTAAGGTTTTATAAGTTTTCTTTCAAATCTTCCAACATGAAAAATATTTCTCACATGCTTAGCTTCATCTTGTGTTGCTTTGATGTGGTATCTCTACTTATATTTTGTGTTTTAGTAGTTGTGAACTTGAATGAAAGATTTATGCATGTAAGTAAACTTGAAATGGTTTCAAAGCTTCACTTTTGATTTTTAGAAAATCAAGTTGTCATTCTAGAGTTGGTAAGCCACTCCTTGGTGACCTAGAATTTTTCTAGAGTTGTTTCAAAGTGGTGAGGCTAGATTGGTGAAGTATTGAATGGATTAAAGTGTTGGAGTTTTTAAATTTGGTGAAATTGGACAATTTGATGAAATCTAAAAATTAGGGTTCATAACCCATTCCAAATTTTGGGATTTTCATATATGTGATGTATTCTGGTATGAATATGATGTATGTAAAATTTTAGGTTGATTGGATTTGATCGTGGCATGTTTTGAACTAAAGGGACCAAATTGCAATTAATTGAAAATTTTGGGTGGCTCACGACATTAGACTAAAAATTGGGGATTTTGTGAAATCTGATTTTGATGCATTAGATGTGATGCAAAATATTTTAGAAATGATTTTTTAAAATCCCACCTTAGCAGTGATGTTACCGGCTGGAGACAGGCTAAACCCATCTCCATAAGCCTCTGATTCTAGAAAAATTTCGGCATGATGTATTCATAACATCATGCAACCTGGCCTTAGCCAGCATCTATATACAACATGAACATAAAATCTCGGCCTCATGCCGGTATCTCAACATCAATGCAATCTAAGGGCCCTTCTAATATGTATGCAGACATATAAACATAATATAATCAGGGCTCCGTGCCCGAAATTACGCATATACAAAAACTTTTACAGTTAACTTATACAACATAAATTCTTTTACAACTACTCATACAACTTGAATCTACTTCCCCAAGACTTGGTGACTGGCTGACTGCAACGCTGCTATCCGACTGCTCTACAACTCTGAAATTCACGGTCGACCGTTTAGGTCGCCAACTTGCAAAACTCAAAAACAGTAGTATAATGAGTCATAAGACTCAGTAAGTAACTATGCTCATACCTTGAGCATCATACACATGCAAGGTTTGAATTCCAGTTTACATATTATTCCTAGGATTTCTAAGTAATTCACACATTCTCTAAACTACCAACTGTTCATACTGTTTGTTTCCTAGCTGATTGGCAAACATTCCATTTCTTATATACCTCTTATGTGAACATCAACACACATATCTCTTTCTATTTTCTTATGTCATGCCGCCTATCTTGTTTATTTAAAATCATTGCATACATACATATATTAATCTTAACATATCATCGTATCATTCGTACTATCACATATATAACTCATATCGTCTTCACATTAATCATATATCAATTATTTGAAGTCATATGTACAAGTCAATTATATATATATAACTTTCAATTATATATATAACTTTCACTTCGCATACAAAATCGTCTTAGTTCATAACCCATGTCAAGCATACTTCATTTTTTTCTTTTAATCGTTTCCTTTGTTTTTAACCATATAAGCTACAACATGTAGTTATTCTCTAACTTGAATAATTTAATAACCAACAATCATCCACATTTATCCTTACTTATAACTTTTACCTCTATCTAGCATACTTATCAATTTCATGAAGTCACATATATAACATTCACGTCATATCATATAGCAGTGTTCACATACATATACATATCATCATCTTATCTTCTTATCTTTCTTCTACTTTGCTACTTCAAGCTCAAGTGAATTATCAAAATTATCTTTTTACCATTCTATTTAACACATCGTCGATTTATCATATATAATCCATATTAATTATATATACAGCAAATATGCATCTCATTATCATGTGTATGCACTAGTGTTGGTTCGTGCAAGTAATGCTCGTACAGAACCCATTACCTATTTTAGAACATGTATGGAATGGATTCCATCCGAACGGATCCTATCCAGCACCTCTACCATGCAATATACAATCGTCAATCATATATACACACATAAGTAAGAATATGATCGTGCTCAAACATCATATGCATGAATCACATGAATATTAAAAAAAAGTTTTAATTCATATTGACATCTCATAACTTCACTTTGCTTGGATAGTTTCTTTCTTTTTAGAAAACTCACAATCCTTTATAACATTCCATTTAGAAAATATTCTTTTTAAAACAAATCCTTTTCGGAAAACACATGTTTGAAACTCCTTTTTTTTTGTTATAAAAAACACTTTTACTAAAAATCTGCTTTCTAAAAACTCATTTCAGAAAATATTTCTTTTTCTTATACTTCTCTCTAAAACCGTATTTCTAAGTTCTTTTCTAAAACTATTTTCTGAAACTGAAATCTGAAATCCTTTTTCTGAAAACCGAAGATCCGCCCGTAGGCGCATCTCCGCCCGTAGGCGCATCTCCGCCCGAATGAGCATCTCCGCCCGTAGGCGCATCTCCGCCCGAAGGCGCATCTCCGTTCGTAGGCGCATCTCCGACCGAAGGGGCATCTCCGCCCGAAGGCGCATCTCCGCCCGTAGGCGCATCTCCGCCCAGGAATATACCATCTGAGCGCTGAGGATCTAAGGGAGTCCCCCCAGTCCTCCACATGTGCACATGTATCTGAATCCGTCAATTCCAATTAGTGTATAACTGGGATGGGTCGAATCCCAAATCCCAAATCCATATGAAATCCGTCAATTCCAACTGAGTCTCAAGTTACATACTGGGGTGAGATTTTCCCTCATGCCCCAAAAACCATAAAACTCATACGTTAACATCTCAAAACTGGAAGAAATATTTTTCTGAAATATATTGTCTTTTAAAAAAAAACATCTGAAACTTTTCTTTAAATTATTTTGAATCTTTGAAAACATTCTTAACTTTTGCTCAACTGCTGAAAATCTCACACACACACACACACATATATATATATATATATAAATATATATATATATGAATTTCTCATGCTCATTTCTACCCTAGCCATGCTTTCTTACCGTGTCATATGTGTCAATGTACATGTTCATGCAAACTCATAAAGTAATGACATATGCATTCTATTCCTTACATGCTTTTATTTCGAGTTAACTCATGTTCTGTATGTCTTTTCATCCTCATCATAATTTACATATAACACACATGCTTTGACTTACAATCTCACATGAATATAAATACTTGCCACATCATTATTTCATATTGTCACATATGCCTCAACACACACACACACACACATATATATATATATATATATATATATATATATATATATATATATATATATATATATATATTCATTTAAAGATGACGCATGATTTCTCATTCATAAACTATGTTCAACAGCATCTAGTCATTTTATTCTTTATCCATATTTCATACAATATATAAACATACCATTATTCAAGTCCGCAATCTCATCCAATCACACATCTCAAATTATATTTATAGGTTATTCACATTTCATAATTCATATTCACTCATAATTATAAGACCATAACATTTACCTGTAATCCATGGATACCATACATTCTGAGCATTTCCATATCTCAACCATATGTCATAATTTATATCAGTGCATTCATACCAGTGCATTCATATTGAAGTTAATTCACGCTACGTGGAAATACATTCTCATCATAAGTACAAATATTCTCAACATATACAAGTATGCATATTCATGCTTTATCCAATACATTCATAAACCCACTCAACAAAATGGCATCATTATATATTTTCATAATCGTAACTCTAATCAAGTTTTAATTTCATCGTCTTTTCTTTTAAAATTTCTGAGTTTATATTAAATGTCCACTTTCACAAGCATACCTTATCTCGTATTTGCTAAATCTTTGTCTAATCCCAATTTTCATTTCTATCACCAAGTATCATTTCTATAACATGATAAAACATATCTATAATTACACTAAGGTATAAATTCCCAAATCTCAAATTTTAGGGTTTACTGCCCAAGTCTCACAATTTTGCATATTACTTTAATTTAACCAATTTCCTTCTATCTGGAGTCTCTAGAACGACCTATCATGTTCATTGTCAATTTCTTATTCCCATTTTCAAACTTATCTTAACTCTAACCATTCAATATCAAACAACCCAAGGAAATCATCACATAGTGTACTTACCTGGATTCCGACGTTATCTGATGCTGACACTTTATGTTGTCATCATTAGGTTTCTGAAGCATGCATACATCGATTCCTTTTCATGCTTGATTGAACATTTGATTCCTTCCATTTTGCATGAGAAATTGATGGAAACATGAAGAAAATATGAAGATGGCGTGAAGAAGAGAAGCAAATTCAAAATTTTGGGGCTAGATGAAATAGAAGAAGTGAATAGTGTCTTATTTATACTTGGGGACAGATTTTTACTTTGTTGGTGAGTGGCTTTTGTTGTGCCAAGTGTCACTTTCTTATTTGTTCTCGGATTTGTGCAGTGACAGCCATTTTTCACACCGTTTTGACCTATTTGTGGTCTGATTTTGGGATAAGTTTTAACATAAACGATGTGCGTCTATGTTTTCCCTTCGAAATGGTATATTACTCATCAAAATCAGAGTTAAAACGAATAAGTTATGGCTATTTTACTAACACCTATTCAAAAAGGAAAATTAACGGAAAAGCGTCAAAACTGTAAATTTTATCCCGAGTCTCCGGTCGGGATTTCTAAGTCATGAAAATCATTTTCATACCCTGAAATGAATATTAACATGCTTCGTACAATTATTTATTGTGCTGGGCAGGTTACAAATGACCGGGATATTACAATTCACCCCTCCTTAAATAGGATTCGTCATCGAATCTCGACTCGGGTTATTATAAACAAAAACATGCACATTCATGTCACGATCATACATATCATATTCATGCCAACTTTCTCATTTATAACATCCATTTCATACTCATTTATGTCACACAGATATATATCATTCACAAACATGTTGTAACTCAATTATCTCATTCATACCATGCTCTTTCTCAAATCCATCTATATCAAGTCTTTCTCATGCTTATCATATCTCATCACTAACAGAAAACCGATGCGGTCTATATGCAACAAACACTTACTGAGGTAGTCCAATAGCCAGCAGCTCCAGTCACCGACACTCTATAAACCCATGCTATGTTACCATTATTGTAACATTCCGCCTTAGCAGCGATGTTACCGGCTGGAGATAGGCTAAACCCATCTCCATAAGCCTCTGATTCTAGAAAAATTTCGGCATGATGTATTCATAACATCATGCAACCTGGCCTATAGCCAGCATCCATATCCAATATGAACATAAAATCTCGGCCTCATGCTGGTATCTGAACATCAATGCAATCTAAGGGCCCATCTAATATGTAATGCAGACATATAAACACAATATAACCAGGGCTCCGTGCCCGAAATTATGCATATACAAAAACTTTTACAGTTAACTTATACAATATAATTCTTTCACGGTCGATCATTTAGGTCGCCAACCTGCAAAACTCAAACACTGTAGTATAGTGAGTCATAAGACTCAGTAAGTAACTATGCTCATACCTTGAGCATCATACACATGTAAGCTTTGAATTCCAGTTTACATATTATTCCTGTGATTTCTAAGTGATTCACATATTCTCTAAACTACCAACTGTTCATACTGTCTGTTTCCTAGCTGATTGGCAAACATTCCATTTCTTATATACCTCTTATGTGAACATCAACACACATATCTCTTTCTATTTTCTTATGTCATGCTGCCTAGCTTGTTTATTTAAAATCATTGCATATATACATATATCAATCTTAACATATCATCGTATCATCCGTACTATCACATATATAACTCATATCGTCTTCACATTAATCATATATCAATTATTTGAAGTCATATGTACAAGTCACTTATATATATATAACTTTCAATTATATATATAACTTTCACTTCGCATACAAAATCGTCTTAGTTCATAACCCACGTCAAGCATACTCCATTTTGTTCTTTTAATCGTTTCCTTTGTTTTTAACTATATAAGCTACAACATGTAGTTCTTCTCTAACTTGAATAATTCAATAACCAACAATCATCAATATTTATCATTACTTATAACTTTTACCTCTATCTAGCATACTTATCACTTTCATGATGTCACATATATAACATTCACAGCATATCATATAACAGTGTTCACATACATATACATATCATCTTCTTTTCTTCTTATCTTTCTTCTACTTTGCTACTTCAAGCTCAAGTGAATTATCAAAATTATCTTCTTACCATTATATTTAACACATCGTCGATTTATCATATATAATCCATATTAATTATATATACAGCAAATATGCATCTCATTATCATGTGTATGCACTAGTGCTGTTTCGTGCAAGTAATGCTCTGACTGGCATAATCACACACGTATAACGCAAGCGCACATATCGTTCAAGTAGTGTCAAAAGTATCGATCCCACGAGGACTTAATATCTATTCTATTAATTTTATGAGGTCAAGTGATTACTAATTTCTAACAAGTTGTTTGAAAGGATAATGATGATTCTAAATTTGAAACAAGTAAAAGAAATTGAGAGTAGATTAATGAGAATTAAAACTATCTAGGGTTGTGAATTCTTCCAATATTAATTAAAAGATGAAGTAGTTAAATCATAGTTGGGTAAATATTGATTTATTAATCTGGAATATAAAATTATGTAAAAGCCTCTTCCAATGGTCATTTACAAATACCTAGTTTAATTCAATTGAATCATATGTCTATGTCAACCAAATTACCTAGATTCATTAAGTTTGAATTCCAATTATGATTACCCCCGCCTAACAAGTATATTCCTATCCTGTAAGGGAATCTATTAAAGGTTTATCTATCCTTAAAGAAGATCGTGGGTTTTTGAGTATAAGGTCTTTAAACTTAAAGTCCCTATGTCTAGTTCATTTTAGGTTTATCTATTCAATTTTATTAGTGATCAGTTAATAAAAAGACATTAAGATTATGAGTCAACAAATAACTCTTTAATTACCCAAACTATAATCTAACCTTTTTTAAAACCGGTGATATTAGATTTTATCACAACCCTAGATATTTAATTTAGTTACAACACATAGCTAAAGCTGATATAAACTTAAAAGACATAAAATGAAATTACTGAAAAGAAATGCTAATGTAAAAGGAATTAACTTCTACTATTCACTATTTAGATATCTCCCAGAAAATATTATATATAATCTTGTGATATTTTAAATCAACCGTCCGGAATGGCGGTATCCTGATTAAGTCAAATTCAAATATACCAGCCATAAGGCGGAACCGAAATATAAACTTAAACCAACCGTCCAGTATGGCGGTATCCTCATTAAGTCAAGTTTAACCAATTTAAATTGAATAACCAACCGTCCGGAATGGCGGTATCCTTTATTAATTTAGGTTTTAAATAGTTTATATATTATATTTTAAGGGAGATTAATCTAAATAGCAAAAGTAAAAAAAAAATTACCTTTTTACCTCAGCATGGAGAATTTAGCTCCTCATGGATGAATGAAAACTACTATTTATAGAAGAGAATTACTACTACAAATGTAAATAAAACTGAATAAAAGAAACTAAAGAAGAGAACTCTCAATTTATTTATAAGGATTTCAGAGGATGAGGTACATTTGAAACTTAAGAAATCAAACTTAATTTATAAGCAAAAAAATCCAATTCTTTATTATTATTTTTCTGATTTTTTTTTATTATTTTTTTTTTATCGCTGAATTTTCGACACGTGGCATGGTGGCTAAAAAAAATGGCTCGTTGAATTTTTGACACGTGGCATGCGGTGCACGTTAGCAGATTGCTTGTGATGATGACACGTGGCATGGTGCACGTTAGCGAAGTCAAACTTAGCAACTTTGACTTGTTGACCTGGTGCATATTAGCAGTCTCCGGTGCACGTTAGAGATCGGGATGCTAAGGGTTTCGGTGTCGAGACGTCCAAAATTACAAAAAATACCCTTTTTGCCAAATTTCACCAAATTTCACAGTTTTGCTCCAAATCACCTCCAGAATGTCCTGAAACTTTATTTATCTACAAAATAACACACAACACATCAAAATATTCACAAAACTCAAGAAACTATACAAAATATTAAGTTAAATGAGTGGGAAATAGTGATAGTTTTACCACTCATCATGCTCGTACAGAACCCATTACCTATTTTAGAATTGGTTTGGAATGGATTCCATCTGAACGGATCCTATCCAGCACCTCTACCATGCAACATACAATCGTCAATCATATATACACACATAAGTAACAATATGATCGTGCTCAAACATCATATGCTCATATCACATGAACATTAAAAAAACGTTTTAATTCATATTGACATCTCATAACTTCACTTTGCTTGGAAAGTTTCTTTCTTTTTAGAAAACTCACAATACTTTATAATACATTCCATTTAGAAAACATTCTTTTTAAAAAAAATCCTTTTCGAAAAACACATGTTTGAAACTCCCTTTCTTTTTTCTGTTCTAGAAAACTCTTTCACTAAAAATCTGCTTTCTGAAAACTCATTTCAGAAAATCTTTCTTTTTCTTATACTTCTCTCTAAAACCGTCTTTCTAAGTTCTTTTCTAAAACTGTTTTCTGAAACTGAAATCTGAAATCCTTTTTCTGAAAACCGAATCTCCGCCCGTAGGCGCATCTCTGCCTGTAGGCGCATCTCCGCACGAAGGCGCATCTCTGCCCATAGGCGTATCTCCGCCCGAAGGTGCATCTCCGTCCGAAAGCGCATCTCCGCCCGAAGGTGCATCTCCGTCCGTAGGCGCATCTCCGCCCATGAATATACCATCTGAGCGCTGAGGATCTAGGGGCGTCCCCCCAGTCCTCCACATGTGCACATGTATCTGAATCCATCAATTCATTTTACTGTACAACTGTGATGGGTCGAATCCCAAATCCCGAATCCATATGAAATCTGTCAATTCCAACTGAGTCTCAAGTTACATACTGGGGTGAGTTTTTCCCTCATGCCCCAAAAACCATAAAACTCATGCTTTAACATCTCAAAACTGGAAGAAACATTTTTCTGAAATATATTGTCTTTTAAAAAAAAAAATCTGAAACTTTTCTTTAAAAAATTTTGAATCTTTGAAAACATTCTTAACTTTTGCTCAACTGCTGAAAATCTTAGCACATACATATATATATATATGCATTTCTCATGTTCCTTTCTACCCTAGCCATGCTTTCTTACCGTGTCATATGTGTTCATGTACATTGATTAGCGGAAAATATATCAATATTTATCGTCCCTTTAACTTAATATTTTGTTTAGTTTCTCGGGTTTGATGAACATTTTGATGTGTTTTAGTTTATTTTGCAGATAAAATAATATCGGATCTCAATGAAATTATTTAGGACGAAATATGGGTCAAATAAGGGCAATTATTGGAATTGATATTTTAATTTTGGAGATTGGAAACTTGAAAGAGCGTTTTTGACGAAGTGTAGTTTTTGAAATTCCAATTTTACGCATCTGTCGTATTTTGGGAATAACGTTTTACTCCAATATCGGATTGAGCTGATTCAAGTTTCTAGATTAAAGAAGACTAAAATATCTACAACTTTGAAAGACAAAATAATTTCGAATTCTGAAGATTTCATGCACGAAATTGAAGAACCATCCAGAAGTGTGTTGTGTGTAATTATTAAAGTCACTTTCAATCATTTTCAAAGCAAAAAATAAATTAATAAATAAATAATAAAAATTATCAAATCATCACCAAACATGATAAGAGATTAGTGGAGCAATTAATAATGGATTTGGTGAAGCAATTAGTGGAGCAATTAATAATTGATTTGGTGGATGATTTGATGGAGGCAAAATTTTGCCTATAAATACCAAGCCATTTCATTTGTAAAATTGATACTTTCTTCTAAGGAATTCCTTAAGAATACTAAGAAGATTGTATCTTGTTTGTTTATTTACAGCTTTTAGTAATTAATTTCCGCTTTCGCACTTTCTTTTCTTTACTTTTCAGTTTTTACTTTCCGCAATTTACTTTTACGCACAGTACTTTATTTCTTTAATTTTCATTTTTTACTTTTCAGTATTTTACTTTCAGCAATTTACTTTTCAGTAATTTACTTTCAGCATTTACTTTTCAACATTTAATTTTCAGTATTTAATTCCAGCATTTACTTTCAGCATTTACTTTTCAGTATTTAATTTTCAGTATTTTACTTTATGTCTTTTATTTTATTTAAGTTTTTTTACTACCCGTAAATATGTGTAGTAACTAAGCCAGTTATCTGGGGTTGTGATGAAATCCAATATCACCGATTTATAAGGGGTTAAATTATAGTTTGGGTAATTTAAAGGTTTACTTATTAAGTCTTAAGCTTAATGCGTCTTGTTAATTGGCCACTAATAAGATTGATGTGGTAAATCTAAAATAAACTTGACAAAGGAATTTTAGGTTTCAGTATTAGACTTAATAGCCCACGATCTTCCTTGAGGATAGATAACCCTTTAATAGATTTCCTTACAGGATAGACATATACCTGTCGGACGGGGGTAGCCATAATTGGAACTTAAACTTAATGAATCCAGATAATTTGGTTGACATAGACATATGGTTCAATTGGGTTAAACTGAGTATTTGTGTCTGACCATCGACAGAGGCTTTTGCATAATTTAGTATTCCAGGTTAGTAAACCGATTTATTACACAAACATAAAATATCCACTTCATATTTAAAATGATATTGGAAGAAATCACAACCCTAGATAATTTTTAATATTGAATTTTCTTAAAACCTACTTTCGAATAATTTTATTTACTTGTTTTTAAATTTAGAATCGTCACCATTTCAAATCAATCAAACAACCTGTTAGATACTAGTAATCATTTGACCTCATAAAATTAATAGATTAGATATTAAGTCCTCGTGGGATCGATATTTTTATACTACTTGAACGATACGTGCGCTTGCGTTATACGTGTGTGTGTACGCCGGTCATACATATTCATTCAAACTCATAAATTAATGACATATGCATTCTATTCCTTACATGCTTTTATTTTGAGTTAACTCATGTTCTGTATGTCTTTTCATCCTCATCATACTTTGCTATAACACACATGCTTTGACTTACAATGTCACATGAATATAAATATTTGCCACATCATTACTTCATATTCTCACATATGCCTCAACATATATATATATATATATATATATATATATTATATATATTATTATATATATATATATATATATATATATATATATTCATTTAAAGATGACGCATGCTTTCTCATTCATAAACTGTGTTCAACAGCATCTAGTCATTTTATTCTTTATCTATATTTCATACAATATATGAACATACCATTATGCAAGTCCGCAATGTCATCCAATCACACATCTCAAATTATCTTTATATGTTATTTACATTTCATAATTCATATTCACTCATAATTATAAGACCATAACATTTACCTGTAATCCATGGATACCATACATTCCAAGCGTTTTCATATCTCAACCTTATGTCATAATTCATATCAGTGCATTCATACCATTGCATTCATATTGAAGTTAATTCACGCTACGAGGAATACATTCTCATCATAAGTATAAATATTCTCAACATATACAAGTATGCATATTCATGCTTTATCCAATACATTCATAAACCCACTAAACAAAATGGCATCATTATATATTTTCACAATCGTAACTCCAATCAAGTTTAACTTTCATCATCTTTTCTTTAAAAATTTCCGAGTTTACATTAAATGTCCAACTTCACATGCATACCTATCTCGTATTTTCTAAATCTTTGTCTAATCCCAATTTTCATTCTATCACCAAGTATCATTTCTATAACATGATAAAACATATCTATAATCACACTTAGGTATAATTTCCCAAATCTCAAATTTTAGAGTTTACTGCCCAAGTCTCAAAATTTTACATATTACTTTAATTTAACTAATTTCTTCTATGTGGAGTCTCTAGAACGACCTATCATGTTCATTGTCAATTTTTATTCCCATTTTCAAACTTATCTTAACTCTAACCATTCAATATCAAACAACCCAAGGAAATCATCACATAGTGTACTTACCTGGATTCCGACGTTATCTGACGCTGACACTTTATGTTGTCATCATTAGGTTTTCGAAGCATGCATACATCGATTCCTTTTCATGCTTGATTGAACACTTGATTCCTTCCATTTTGCATGAGAAATTGATGGAAACATGAAGAAAATATGAAGATGGCGTGAAGAAGAGAAGAAAATTCGAAATTTTGGGGCTAGATGAAAGAGAAGAAGTGAATAGTATCTTATTTATACTTGGGCACATATTTTTACTTTGTTGGTGAGTGGATTTTGTTGTGCCAAGTGTCACTTTCTTATTTGTTCTCGGATTTGTGCAGTGATAGCCACTTTACACACATTTTTGACCTATTTTTGTTCTGATTTTGGAAAATGTTTAACATAAAAGATGTGCTTCTATGTTTTCCCTCCGAAATGGTATATTACTCGTCTAAATCGAAGTTAAAACGAAGAAGTTATGGCTATTTTACTAACAGCTGTCAAAAAGGAAAAGTAACGGAAAATTGTCAAAACTTGAAAATTTATCCCGAGTATCCGGTCTGGATTTCTAAGTCATGAATATCATTTTCATACCTTAAAATGAATATTAACTTGCTTCGCACAATTATTTACTGTGCTGGGCAGTTACGAATGACCGGGATATTACAGATTTAGAATAATCCAAAATTTTATTTGATAATTTTTGGGCTAAAATAATAAATTTACAAAGTTTTGGGGTAATTCGATAATTACCAAGAAATTTGATCTCTTGTGTAATTTTTCAGAATTTGATAATTTGATAATTAATTAAATAGTAGTTATTTAATTGATCCGAGAAAAATTTTGAAATCGGAAAATTTTGATTTTCCACTATTCCGCTGCGTTACCGATTTCCCCCTTAAAACCCCTTCAAAATGGTATCAGAGCAAGTCTGATTCTGGAAACCCCGATTGTTGGACAAAATGACCATAGCGTCACTATTTACACAGATCATTGTGTTGTTGTAGCAAATTAACTATGTGACAAGGAAATTGCACTCTTCATTTGTGATTAGATCACCATAGATATATAAATGAAGAGAGGTCCCTATGATTAGTTCCTGGACTGAGAATGATATGAGACAGTATCAGTCCCCGAAGGATTAATCATTAAATATCCCTAGCCGAGTATTATCGAGACTGGACATCGATAATACGGAATAGGCTAGTATTGCACTTGTGTGCGTTGTGAGGGCACAACGGAATAGTTCTCATATATATAAGTATTGGATACTTATGCAAGTGCGATAGGAGGTCGTGTTTCACCGATGGTACGGGAAACAGCTTCGCTGGATAGACCCTTCGGAATCCCATTGGTATTATGACTATGTGTCTATGGGAGGCCGAAATCAAGGTAGGTGTGTATAGTCTTAACCTGAGGACTTGCATCGCTAATACTTGCGATAATCGGTAGACTTTGGTCTTGGTGGTACAGGGCTTTAACCGGTTCTGCGTACACCACTTCTGGGTTTATCAGAGAGTCGTAGTGTATTGGGTGTGATGTCGAGACGGAAGTATCACTTCAGTCATAGTGGAGATGATGTCACGCAGGATACGATACTAGTGCTCTTGAGTGTTGCGCAACCAATCGGGATATTATGACCAGGTCATAAATATCCGATTATAGAGACTATGTTACCAGACATCCGATATGTGCTTCGGACGGGGTAGACATTTATCCAGCCCCAGCCCTAGCACGTGACTATCCGATACTGGGCTGATATGCATAATACAATCGTATACTACGCATGATACAGATCTTTGATATTCTTAAATGGATATGTCCGGAGAATTGGGTAGACTTGGTGCTTTGCTAGGAGTCGACCTTGTCTCGTAAATCGGTAGAACGTAGTACTTGGTACGTACATGATTCGGATACTCCGATGACCGTATTTACTGCCAACTTATCCGGGGATCTCATGGGTCGTTTCCCGATAATCCACCGATGACGCACAAATCGCACTCTTAAATAATCTGGGATTATATAGAAGAAAGAGAAAATTAATCTAGGATTAATTACGAGAGATTTTTATCTAGGATAAAATATCGTCTAGAGAGAGATAACGATTAATTTGGAATTAATCGGTAAATTAATATATTCGATATATTAAACGAAATTAGATTTCGACGCGGAATTAAAATTAGATTTTAATTCGGGCGAATGAATTAATTTAGAATTAATTCGTTAGCGACGTGAATAGTGAATTCGCTAGGCGTAATCATTTAATTACGACGCGACGGAAAAATCGTTAATTTGGAATTAACGAACCCGAGCCCGAGTGTGATTGCGAGCGCATTCGTATTTCGAATTCGAGTGCGGCATCGCAAGTCGCATCAAGCGTCAAATCAATCAGTCGCATCAAGCGTCAAATCACTTGTCACTTTGAGTGATGTGACTTGACAACATGTCACTTTAATAAAGTTGATGTGAATAGTGATGGACATGATGTGCATAGTGTTTGCCTTTATTGTTTGACTTTTTAAATTCAAATTAAAGGTAAATGTAAGTGAAATTCATTTGAAATTCACTAAAGTGTATAAGATATACTTGAAATTCAAATGCAAAAATTTTAACACATCTTTCATCTCTCTCATTTCTCTCCTAAACCTCACGCCCAAACTGAAAAGTGGACTGGTTTTTGAAGCCAATAATGGCGTGAACAAGGGAAGCCAAGAGTGGGTTTTCATGGTGAAAATCCAAGTGCTAACACACTTACGAGTCTTGCGAAGATGGTAGGGAGGTTCACCCATGAGCCGGGATCCGTTAGACGAGGCTTGGAGCTCCGTTTGTCATCTCAAAATTCTGTTTTTGGACGCAATGAACTGCTACATTTTGGCGTGAATGGCAGTGGGCTTTTTGGCTTCATTCGTCTCCAAATCGACTCAACCGATCGATGTGAGTATTCCGCTATCTCCGTTGGTGTGTTCACACATTGTTTTCATGTCTTGTTTGATCTTGGGACCTAGATAATAACCAACAATGGCATCAAGAGCTTAGGTTCAAGCATGAAAAATGTAGGGCTTAAAATTGGGTATTTGGATTTGAGCATGATTTTATGAAATTGGATGATTGAGCATGTTTAAATGTTGTTGTATTGAAGATTGATTTGATCAATTTCAAGAAAAAATGTTTAGAACAATTTTCCCCAATTATTTCCTCTTGGCCGAATGTGTATTGATTTTTGGGTGCTTGGAATTTTTTGATTTTGATTCATTTGATGAGTTGGAATCATTAAGGATAATGTTAATTTGGAACTAATTGGATTGGATTTTGAATTGAACATAAAATCCCTAAATTAATCACCTTGGCCGAATAGGTATATGCCCTTGAATGTCTTGGTATTTTTATTTTTGAACATTGGATGTATTGGAAATCATTTAGGATGGTGATTTAATGTCGATTGTGGGTTCGATTATTGAAACCAAATCGGACACAAAATCCCCTTGGCCGAGAGCATTAAAGCATGTAATGGGTTTGATTTTTTCATTATGTGTTGGACATGTGATAAATGATAATGAGCATGATTAATTGGACTAACTAATTTGGTGTTTTGGAAATATTGATTTAGTTGATTAATCATATATACACTTTAGGTAATTAAATTGCTAAATTGGATTTATGTAATTTAATTATTTGAGGCCTTAAATTGGATTTGGGCTATTAATGTTGTTATTGGGCCTATTGGGCTTGTTGTACAAGTTGGGTTTAGGCCAAATGGATTGGATCCAATTGGGCCCAAACCACTTCCGTTAAGCCCAAATGCGACTAATGAACCTTTAAAGTTCAATTGGGCCTAATGGGCCATGATTGATTTATGGGCTTATGGGGTAAATCCCGGATTGGACTTTGGTTATCGGTTTGACCGAGTTGACCAAAAGTCCACGCCTTAAGAAATCAATTAAAAGCCCATTGGACTTTAATTGAATTGACGTTGGACGTTAATCGGTCTTTGAGACGCGTTACGATTAAATTTGGAATTTAAATCGTAAAAGGTTTATTAAATAAAGTGTAATGTTTAATTTGGAATTGAATAGTGAATTAGTATTAATACATGTTAAATTAGATTTAATGATGTAGTTTAATTTAATTCAAGAATTCGTACTTTGAGTACTTATTCGCAAAAACGAGTTTGACTCAAACAAAATCAAATCGTTGTTTGAACATTGGATGATCACTTAATTATCAGATTAATTAATTTGATTAGATTGATTGATAGCATGCTTATGTTGTGAATACGTGGTTGTGTTGATAATAATGTATATCGGATGGATATTAGATGGGTGGGCAATTTTAGAAATTATTGTAATAAATTCGATTTATTAAATTGGACCTGCGTGTCCAGCCTTATCACCTCTATTCTCTTTGTCTTCTCTTCCCTATTCCCCTCCATGTAAATGAGGTTTCTTTAGAAGTGTAGTGTAACGGGTAGTAGAAGTAATACAAGTGGTAGCTTGAGTGAGAAAGGGAGAGATTTGATCTAGGATCAATGTGTTAAGTATCCATCCGCATATCATTATTTATTTTCATACTCGCTTTATTATGTATTTAGAATGCATGTTTAAGGGTGTATGATGATGAGACCTTAACAAAGATAATTAAATTGGTAGCCAATTTGCACGCGAAAAACCCTCGTTAAATATCAAGCGTTTATTTTCCTTCCATTGAGTGATTCTTGCTCAAGATCCGAGATTGGCAGGGTTGTTGGCCAAAGTCAAGCCCTTGTCCGTCGAAGATGTGTTTTAATCACGAGGCTTTGTTCCATATCGGTGTCGTGTCCAAGTTGTGGTTTGTTGGCCAAAGTCAAGACCACTTCTTGTCCATTGACATTGATTACGAAGCTTCCATGTCAATGGGTCCGCGCTTGACTGGGATCACTAGGTTTGTTGTGCCAAAGCCAAGGCCTAGTTGATTCAGAGGAAAAGGTTAGGGTATACATTCGATGTATAGGCATATATAAGATATATGTTTGGGACTTGGATGTCCACCTACTGGATCTAGGAGTTGGATGAGATCCAATTGATCTTCGAGATCTACCTAGTTAATTATCATACAATTTGTTGGCCAAAGTCAAGATTGTGGATATTTAACGGGATCCTAGCCCACTAGGAAACACGGTTTCCCGAGTACTCGACAGAGGGTTAGAGGCTCGACGAAAAATAGTGAGAGGCAAGTATTGAATTTGCAACATTCGTTTGAATACTCGCTAAACGCGCTCATATATTTACTCGTCATATTAATCAAAAGTATAGTTGGACTAATATTTTATGTTGTTTTAAAAATTATATAGTTGGACTATATACAAACTCATTCAATATATAGTTGATTTTATAATTGGATTATAGTAATCAATATAATTGAATTAAAATGATAGTTGATTTTATAATTAGATTATAGTAATCAATATTAAAATTATAGTTGATTAAATAATTGGGATTATTGTAATCATTTAATATAAATAGTGGGACTATTGAAATCAAGAAAGAATTGAAAAGTTGAATATTTAAAATATATAATCCTTGGATTAAATGTTTTAAATGATTAATTTTCTGGGAACTCATAATAGGTTACTTTATTGGATAAAATAACTTGTTATATCTAGGCCATAATTAAGCAAATAAGTAGAGCATAAAATCTTTGGAAGATTTATGTGATGATGACTTTAATGCTTAATTAATATACTTATCATAAATCTCTCTTTAGATTTAAAAGTATTAAATTGCAATAATAATCTTAGAGAATTGATTTGACTATTCTAGAGGTGAAAAGTCAAAGTTTGCAATGGGCGTGTTACACAAGGTGCACATCGTTTCGATATTCCGAAACCCAAGGCTTGGCCAAAGTTTGTGAAATATTGAAAAGATAATTGACATATCCCAAAGTGACTACCATTTGGATATGGAAGACACGAAATAATTAAAGAAAAGGGCGAGACTCTGACTTTAAAATATTTGTCAAAGGTATGTTCACTACTAGTATTAAAATTATTTTAAATACTTAGTGGGGTACATAAAATATATGTATTGATGTTCAGAATCCGCTATGAGCTGGGATACTGACTTCA
>SKCR01046504.1:0-34807 GCA_019454045.1 Zanthoxylum bungeanum
TAGGCAATGAGTAATTTCTACTTCAAACTAATACTAAACACTTCCAATTATCTCCTAATACTTCAAATATACCTAAAATATAATTTTAGCATCATAACCACCATCAACACATGTCATACAACTAACATACATATATTCTAAAAAGATATATGTATTTGTTTAAATTTAAACACAAACCAATTTAGAATCCCACTATGAAATGTCTCACGGAAAATTATAGTTCACCCAAAGGGGGTCAAGTGATTCTAGAATGGTAGGCATAACTCTAAGCTTTAATCTAGAATTTCAATCTTTAATTAATTTTTTCATGTCCAACAGGAATATCTTTGACTCAATTACAAGCATAATGTGTTTATACTTCCAAAGTATCCTAACACAATTCATTAGTCTTATTTCAATTTAAGTTATCTAATCATGCATCCAATATATAATTCATCACTAATGAAAACTCACTAATGAAAAACACAGCTTATGAGAAGATCAAACATTACCTAATAAGCTTGATACAAAGATCCAATCTCCTTCTCCTTGTTGAAATTATTGGAGAACTTATAAGGTTTAGCAAGCTTCACTCGAAGATCCAATCTTGATTCAATTCAAGCAAGCTTCACTCCAAGATCCAATCTTGGTTTCTCCAAGATGAGATGTTGTAGAGATCTTCCAAAGCATCTATAAACACTTCTCTAACTTAGACTAATTTCTCCAAGAATGACTTGTATTTTCATAAGCTTAAGCTTATCAAGCTTATTCATACTTAGACATAATTAATAAAAGTCTTAATCAATTTTTAGGTGGGATTAATCTAATTTTACCAAATATGAATAATTAGGTGTGACTAATCACATTTTTCTATCACTTTGATTTAATCTAATTAAATCAAGACAAATATTAGAAAATGGATTAGTTCAATGTTAAGCTTATCAATCTTATTTAGCTTATCTTTTGCTTAATTGAAACCTTCATCAAGCTTGCTATTTATAATAAAATTTAGGTAATTTTTAATTAATAAAAAATTTAATCAACTTTTAGGTGGGCTTATCCAATTTTTCCAAATATGAATAATTAGGTGTGACTAATCACCTTTGTCTACCACCTTAATTTAATTCAATTAAATCAAGACAAAGATTAGCAAATGGATTATTTCAATTTATGTCACTTTGATTTAATCCAATTAAATCAAGCTAAATACACATATAATTACATATTTATAATTACCAAAATATTCAAAAATGGTAGAGATATTTACGAATTTACAATTAAGCTCTTGTGTAAATCTTGAATTAATCCAATTAGGTCAAAGTAAATAATCAATGTTATCTAATAACACTTGATTATCTTAGTTGATAATTATAATATCGAATATTATCTTTTATCAAAATTAATCGGCTACCCAAGTGCTCAACGAGTACACTTCATATTGGGACTCTCTAAGTCCATACACGTTCGTCATATAAGCCTAGCTAATATTTACGTAATTTGGCACCTTGGAATTCACGAAGAACACGAACGACCTTGTTGTACTATACAAGTCGATGTCATCACATATGTTTAACATTCCCTTCGTCGTAGGCTATCCAAGTTGTGCTTTGGAAATATAGAATACACCGTCAAGTTTCCAAGGTGCACATATCTTATTGACACGTCCATGGTTCTTTACAACGTAATCATAAACTATTTTTGATTAAAGCGATCCACCCTAGTGTTGGGGTTTTGGTGCAGGCGCAGGGAAGGTCGCGGTTCGGGTGAAATTGTAATTTTTAAAAAAATTTAAATTACCGAATGAATTATTTAATATCCAATATGAATAATTCATTCATATTTCACCTAAACATATTTATTCGATATCAAATAACGACATAAATAGTTAAGAAACATCGCGAAATTTTTACGAAAATATTTTCCGCAAAATGGCATAAAATACATTTTTGACAAACCCGACCACCCAATGCACATGAGGGCTGCCCAGGTCAGCCCCTATAGTACTAGGGCACTTAATGGGCTTCCTGAATAGTGACCAATTCACTGTTTGGGTAGCTGTCACCCGGTTGGCTCAAAAGTCACCCGGTAACGCTGTTTTTCACCGTTTTTGCATATTTCAACTCCGAAACAGTTTCGGGCAATTGTTCCAATACCCAAAATACATCCAATACATTTATATGACATAATTTTCATCACTATAAACCTAATTATCCAGATCTGATCCAAAAACCAAAAATAACATTATTTCATGCTTTAATCCAATTTTCTTAACATTAATCACATTAATCACAACACCAATCCAAGCCACCACTAATGAAGCACCCAAGAACAATTCTAGGTATTACAAGAGTGGTCATAATACTCTAGAATGGCAACAAGTCATCAAATGATCAAATTGAACAAATATTACAATAATATCATTCAATTCTATTTCACACATGCACCAAGCCTTCTATTCCATCTTCCAAATCAAAAAAACCCAAATTCTTAAGAAAAGAAGAAACCCTAGGATCTCTCTAGATGCCCAAGAACAAGAAAAATGCTTTCTAAGCTTAGGGATATTGAAGATTACCTTAAATTCTTTTAATTTCCTTAAGCATTTCTTGATTTTCTTCACTTTTCCTTCTTGAATCATCAAGCAAATTTGGAGAGGTTTTGGAGGATGAGTATTCGGCCAAGGGAAGCCATAAAGAAGAAAATAAAAAAATTTCTATTTAAAAAACACAATGACCTACTTTGGGAGGGTATTTTGGTCAATTTCCCAATTTAATTCAATTAAAAAACAAGCTTTATGTTACCAAATCAAATTTGCACACCTTAAGCTTAATTAAAACATGCCACATGTAACCAATAATAATTAAACATTTTTCATAACAATTATGAAAAAGAATATCATTTAATTATTCAAATATTTAACATTTAAATATCTAAATAATTAATTAATATAATTAATATTATATATGTATTTTTATTTACATTAAATAAAAAATACATATATTAATAGCATGTGTCAAAACCTCATTTTACAATTAATTAATATGTATCGAATCAAATTTTGTATCAAATATAAATACAAATACATATTAATTATTAATTCACCAAAATCCCCTAAAGCATGTGTTTTCGTTTAACTATTTAAACGATTCGAATTAACTCATTTAATTCGGTGAAGTATTATGAATAATCTATATTATTCATAACGCGTTGCCCAAGTGCTCAACGAGTACACTTCATATTGTGGGACTCTCTAAGTTTAGGTTTATTTGTCACGAAATCTAATTTCGTGTCCATAATTCACCCACTCATGAATTATGACGACCACAGATAATCTCGCTGAACTATGCAAGTCGAGGTCATTGTATACAAATAATCCATTTGTCCAGGCTATCCATATTATACCTGAGATATAGTTAAGAACGTCAAATCCTTATGGTAATATATAGTCGACTTTCAAATTTACGATCTCTAAATAACACTTGGAACTCGTTTCCGAAGTTATACCACGGCCATGGATTTACTAGATCGCAAACACGTGTAGGATACCTATGTCCTGTACACAGGACTGACAGATTCTATCTTGATAAACACTGGATATCATGAGCATCAGTCCACACCCAAAGAACAAGCAGAGGTCTGATCTAAATAGATCGGTGACGTGACTGCCATCAAAGTGTGGAGGATAACTCATTTATCCACTATGATATCTCAAGTAGAAGGACCACTATGATCGCTCAACTCGAGAAGATTCATATTGACGTTGGTGTACCATCTATTAGGAAATCTTCAGTGAGTCGTTCAGTGTTTATCAAATAAACACCTACATGTCTATCGAGTCTCCCGAGACTCATGGTTCATTGGGATAAACCATCGGACCAAGTCACGATATACGACATGTACTGGTCTCAGTGGATTTTGCTAACCGACCTGTGTTAGTAAATCTTGACCAGAAACTTTATTTAAGGATATACAACTTATAGTGACGCTTCCCAATGTCAATTACAAACTACGTTGTAACTGCGCACTACATTGTAAATCCTAGGGTCTTTGTCTAATATACACGTATCACTAAATCAGATTTAGTTTCAATATAATCATAATTAGATATCTAATCGTAATTAGATTGAATACGTATATAAAAGACAAGAGGTGCTACCATTAAATAAGTAATATTATAGAAAAATGAATTGTTCGTATTCATGAATCAGACATAAATACGATCCGGATTGGCACTCTGAGCACCAACCCTAATACCTAGGTGATCAGCTTTGGCGCCAAAGTCTTAAGAATCGTGACTTATTCACATGGATACTTAAACCTCTTATGATACACATACAGGTCGACGGATCCTATCTTGATACGCACTTGTTTAACGAGTGCATCGATCCATACCCAACGAACATCTAGAGGCCAGACCATGAAAGATTTCTGACATACATGGCATCAAACTGTGGAGGATCTCACACAAAATCAATGATATCATATTGTCAAAGGATCACATATACTACTCGACTCGAGGAGATTCCTATTGACGGTGGTGTGTATTTCCAACTATTAGGAGTCATCTGTGAGTCATTCAGTATTCGCTCTATGAATACCCACTTGTCTATACGAGCTTTTCATGCTCATGGTACATTGGGTTAAACCATTAGAACTCCAATTCCAATACAAGACATGTGCTTGTCTTCTCTGTTATAGAAATTCGACCGTATTCCAAAACCAACGACTAGGAATATTTACTTTAAGAATAGTTTATAATAGTAATAATATCCTAATGTCGGACTATCTAGTGTCCAATATTACTACATGACTATTCTAAGGTCGATGTCATTCTTTGCATATATATATCCATCTAATATGCATAATGACATTACCATTAATAAGGTTTGAAATGAAAATATAGTTATTTTATTAATATATAATAAAATATAATGTATTATACATTATTCGGATTGTCGCTTCAAGCACCAACTCTAACATCAGGACCTTATAACAATCACTCCAACGAAAATATAATCATAAATCACAAAAATAAAAATAAAGCACCAAGAAGGAAATATATTGTCAAGCGTCTCAACGGAAACATATTGATAAGTCATAAAACATGAAAAAATGATCAAACATCGAGATAGAAACATCTCTTTAACAAGCGTCTCGGCGGAAACATAATGATAGTTTTTAAAACGTTAAAACATATAACAAACATCGAGACGAAAATATATATTCCTTATATACTTATCAAAACTGTTATCCAAAATCCTTTCTCAAAACATTTTTGAAATCATAACTCAAAACGTCAATTTATAAAACCAAATATCATAGGTGCAATAATAGACATCCCCCTCATATATCAAATTCTCTACATAACATACATTAACTCATCATCCATGGCAAGAATTCACAATTTGAAATCATACATTTCAATCACAAACTAAAAATATAACCTAGTGCATCACACGAGCGATCATACATAGGTTGACACATGTACTGGCTTATACATACAAGCTCGTACAAGATCCATCACTTATTTTAGAATAGGTATGGAATGGATGTCATCTAAACGGAATCCTAACAAATACTTTTAAATGGTAACTTATAAACACATTTCATGGATTATAACCCTCAAGTCAGGTATATTACATGGCACATTTCATTTCCATCAAGTTTTGACAAACGACTCGCACATTGAGAAACATCATCAACAAAGTACTCTCCAATAACATAATATTAACTTTGTACTTATGTCTTTACACTCATAACATAAGGTTTCATGCATACTTCTACCAAACCATCCAAACCCGTGGTGGTTTGGATCCAACCTAATCCATACTTGATTCTTGCTAGTAAACACTCTTCAAAGCTCTATTGTTACTCACAAACTCATAGATCTCATAATCAAAAGCAATAAAACCTAGGGTTTCAATACTTCACACATATCAAGGGTTTCAGGTCATTTTTATGCATGTTTCATGACCAAACTTACTCAACTAAGTATACTTTACTCACTAATCATCCCAAACATGCAAAACTAACTCAAATCAAAACGTGGGTTTCCCACAAATGCACGACAAGAGCTAAAGAAAAGCTTATAGACTTACATGAGCTTCCTATGGCTTGGAATACATGAGGGTCTTCAAGATACATGATACATAATCTCTATAATTGAATTTTTATTACATATTATATATATTATAATCTCCTATTAAAATAAAAAAATATATGTGACACTTAATCTCTGCAATTAATTTTTTATTAGTAACTTATAAAATTAAAATAAAAACCTATTACAATATTAAAACATAATCTCATATTAAAATAAAAGACATAAATAGCAGTCGTCCACAAAAAAGATAATTTTTTTAATTTTTGGGTATATATTATTTGTTCTTTTACTTTGATTATTTCTATAAGTTTTCATGAAGTTTTTTTTATTTATAGTGCTTTAATGATGTAGACTCTGATTAATAGCCCTTGCACATGACTGTCAAGATTTCAAGTTTATAAGAAAAATTATTTTTATAAGCTTAAATTGAATAATTACATTAAATTTCATTAGAATTCATCTGAAAGAAAATTAAATGTTTTAAAGTTATTTATAATTAAGAATATGTTTTCAAATGAGAGAGTAAGACGAGAGAGAAACTCTAATAGAATTAGAAACACTGTTTGATAATTGATAGACGACAAATGAAACGTAAATATTAAGTATAAGTAAATCAATTTTCTCATTTAGGTCCCCAAGAGGCGTGACTTTGTGATATAGGGTTCAGGAATTAGTCTTCAGGTCCTGGGTTCGAATCCAATGGGTGTGTTTCTTGTAAGAGCTTGGGGCAATCAAATGTTTTTACCTGCTCCGTTTAAGCCTGAATCGGTGGTTTTTGACGACGAGGTTTCTAACGTTTCCAAAAAAAAAAAATATTTTCTCATTATATTATAAAACCAACTAGATGCGCTCATTTACAAGATCAATATAAGAATTTTATTAAAAATTTTATTATGATAGAAAATTTATAATCAAAGATTTATTCAACCCGTATAAAATGTGTTGGGCAAACACTAATATATATAAAGATGGTTAAGTTTTATCTTTTCCTATGAAATGGAGGAAGCGGACAAATGAACAAGTGCAATTTGGGTATATAGTACGTAATATGTGTCATACATAATCTATTTAAATATAGTATACAAAATACTAAAATTTAAGAAATTTGTAAGCAATCCTTTTCATTATCGCATCACTGTCATTTTGCTCATAATTTTCAATCATTCTTTCATTGTCAAAAAAAAAAAAAAAAACAATTATTTTATTTTGTATACAAGTGGAAATATACAGGGCATGTCGGAGATATTATTAAATCTAGGGATTTTATTATTTTGGGCAATCCCAAATTTTTTTAATTAAATTTATAAGTATAATTTTTTTTCTCTTTATAAATGAACAAATAAAATCCTTTTGGATGGTACCCTTCAAATATTACTATTTTGGATGGAGGAGGGACATGTCCATTGGATGGTACCCTATAGGGACATGTCCTCCAATTGAGTATAACATGCTTCTAGGCTCCAAGGGGTGCATGGGAGAGGTATAACCCTTTAGAGGGTTGCACCTCAACCCAAAGGGTGCCCTTAAGGCAACCTTCCATGTCTTTATAAAAAGACCTCCATGTTCATTCTCAGAGATCTGAATCCATCCGAATTTTAGAGTCTCATTTTGTTGTTTGAGTCCGAGAGAGTTCCTCCATTTCCAAGTTTAAGATCTTCTTAAGGAGTGCCCCTGAAGAAGAGGAATTCAAGTTATCTTGGGAGAACGTAGCCACAAAGCCCATAGAGCATCCGAGACGGGGCTAATAGTTCTTAAGGACAAAGATACATCTCGACTTGGACGTCATTTATACGGTTTTTCTTGTTCTCAAAGTATTAGGGTTCATGCATGTTAAAGTAGATCTGAAATTTGGGTTCTTGTTTTGATTGTTATTTGCATGTTTAGTTTCGTGTAATAACACACAATCCACCAACATCTTAAGAACTTATTATTTTAGTGTTATTAGATAGAAAATTTGCATGCTTAGAAAAGAAAATTTTCTGGAAAATATAGTCCCGTGCATGAAAAATACGTAAGAGAGTTCGAACGCCCGGCGAACGCAAAGGCTAAAATCCAAATTTTCATAAGAACGTTCGAACGCGCATTCAAACGCAACTCGAACTTAAGCCTTCTGCCTTAGAACGTTCGACGCGTCCTAAACGCAACACGAACGTAAACTCTATGGAATATTTTCATTCGAACGCATTTTCGGACGCCCAACGAATGTAAACTCTCTGGAATATTTCGTTCGAACGCGCTCTCGAACGCTACACGCGTGAACTCTTTTGAACACTTCGTTCGAACGCGTTTACGAACGCTACACATACGTGTGCACACTGGACAGTCTTGTTCGAACATAGATACGAACGCGACACTAACGAAATTGGTTCTGGAATTATTTTATGGTTTAAAATAAACTTAATTTGTAATATTAACTTAGAGAAATCATATACTGTAAAACAATAAACTTGGTAGTATAATTTAAGTTATTATTAGGGTGTTCAATTATCACAAGCATACACATAATGATAAAGTTGAAAATTAATTGTGTGTTGCATACTTGGTTGTGAATTAAAAGTGTAATCTTACCACAAGTAATTCCATCCAATCTTGATTGACACACACATATATCTACACATATCGAATATTGTATTGTAAATTAAAATTGTAATACTATGTTTTTGAATTGCTTAGAGATTCTATTGAGGAATTGTTTAAGGAATATTCTGTCAAAAGGCGATAAGAGCCTAAATGGTCGGGGATTTAGTGGTTACTCCTACTCGGACCCCCTCGTCCTCTGGGAATAATCCTTTATTTACTTTTCATAAGAAACCTTAGTCGAAATTCAAGGACTTGTGTTTATTGGTACTACCGTCCAATAGAACAACGAGTGGATACTTGGTATATCACTTGAACAAGATCATTTGTTGATCGTTGTGCAAATTGTCTTTTGTAGACTTATTGACCCCTGTTGGTTTTCCAGTTACATATGGATAGCGGAAACATCACACTACCGGTCTTTTATGGAGAAAAGCCGGAAAAGTTTAGTGGGGCAAACTTTAAATAGTGGCAGAACAAAATATTGTTGTTGGATAATTATGAACCAAGCGTTTCTATTTGTAAAAGACATCATGGTTTTTGTACAAATTAACTATGTGACAATGAAAATTATATTTTATCATTTTTTTGTAATTAGATTACTTATATTATATAAATGATAAAAGTCCTTATGATTAGTTCTTGATTATAAGATATGAGACAATATCAATCCACAAAGGTTTAATCATTAAAAATCCCTAATCGTAGTATTATCGAGACTTGACATCGATAATGCAGAATAGACTAGTATTGCACTTGTGCGTGTTATGGAAGCGTAACAGCATAGTTCTCATATATTTAAGTATTGGATACTTATGCAAGTGTGATAAGATGTTGTGTTTACCGATGGTACGGAAATAGCTTCGCTCTGGATAGACCCCGCGGAATCCCATTGGTAGTATGACTATGTGTCTATGGGAATCCGCTTCAGGGTAGGTGTATTTGTCTTAACCTGAGACTTGCATCGCTAGTACTTGCGACAATCAATACGCTTTGGTTTTTGTCGTCCAGGACTTTAAAGGTTCTGTGTACGCCCTCTTCTGGGTTTATTGAGAATCGTAGTGTATTGGGTGTGATGTCAAGACAGAAGTATCACTTCAGTCATATGGAGATGATACTCACGCAGGGATACACAACCAGTTCTCTATTATGTTGCAACTATCGGGATAATATGAGAAGGTCATGATTATCCGATTATAGAGACTAGTTGCTTGTGATCCGATATATGCTTCGTACGGGGCAAACACTATTCCAGCCCAGGCCTTGCAAGTGACATCAGATACTGGATCACAATACGCAATACTACGTATACTACACCTGTTATAGATTATATCTTCCTTTAAGAATATTTTTGGAGAATTGGGTAGGCATAGCGCGCTTTGCTAGAAGCCAACCATGTCTCGTAAATCGGTAAAAACGTAGTACGAGGTACGCACGTGTTCGGATAGTCCGACGACCGGATTTACTACCAACATATCAAGGGATCTCATGGGTCGCTTCCCGAAGATTCACCGATGACGTATGACTCGAACATATTAATCTAGGTTTAATTATAAGAGAGAAAATTAATCTAGGATTAATTACGGCGAGAATTTATCTAGGATAAAATTCAAATAAAAAAAAGAGAGAACTATTAATTCGGAATTAATCAATTAAATAATATATTCGATATATATCATATGAAATTAGATTTCATAATGGAATTAAAATTAGATTTTAGTTCGGACGAACAAATTAATTTAGAATTAATTCGCGAGCGACTTTAATAGTAATTTTGCTAGGCATAATTATTTAATTAAATTTGATTTAATTACGTTGCAAACGGAAAATTCGTTAATTTGGAATTAACGAACCCGAGCCCGGGATGTGTTTGTGGGCCCACTTGGATTTTGAATTAAAGTGGGGCCCACAAATCACATCAAAAGTCACATCACTTGTCATTCTCATCACTTTTTGGTGATGGAAGTTAGTGATGATTTTTTAGGTAACTTGTAAGACACCTTTTGTCATTTGGAATGACATTTACCAAACTTGGTTTTGGTAAAAGGTAATTTGATTTTTTGAAATTCATTACAACAACTTAACACAAAAATCAAAACTCTCTTCCTCTTTTTTCTTTCCAAAAGCCGAGAGTTACAAGGAAGAACAAGGAAATTTTATAGCAAAATTTCCAAAGCTAGCACTTGAAGAGATCATACAAAGGTGATAGGGAAACTCTCCCACTGAGCTTGGAATCTCAAATCACTCAAAGCTTGAAGCTCAACATTATCAAAGAAAGCTTGGAGACTTTCAAGGAAGGCAAATTTTGTTATCACACATCCTCTCTTCCGATCATTGTAAGTATTTTTCCGCTATACTTTCTTTTGTATTCACATTATTTCATGCATGAAATGTTCTTGGGATGATATTAGAGACCAACAGTTGTTCTACTACTGAAAACTCTCTAGTTGGCTAAGTACCTCAAAGATCCTCCGGGTCCTGTGGAGGGTGAATCGGAAACAGCCAAGGAACTGCGAGAAGAGACATGGTCGTCTGCGACTTCTTGTGCAAGAACTACCTTTTCGGTGGACTTGACAATACCATGTACAATGTGTACCAAGGCATGACTTATGCGAAGATTCTCTGGGAATCTCTCGAGAAGAAATACAAAACCGAGGATGTCGGACAAAATAAATTTGTCGTGGGTAGGTCCTGGACTACAAGATGGTAGATTCAAGAACAGTAATGTCTCAGTTGGGTGAACTGCAATTGATCATTCTTGAAATATTGGATGAAGGTATGAAACTCTGTGAGACATTTCAAGTTGCCACTATCATTGAAAAGTTCTCCATCATGGAAGGACTTCATGAGCTATCTGAAACACAAAAAGAAGCAGATGAGCCTTGAAGACCTTGGAGTTCGATTGAGGATTGAAGAGGACAACATGAAGTCCGAGAAGGCCAGCTACAAGACTATGGAGTCTAAGGCCAACATCATCGAGGGTGTAAAGAGTAGAAAGAAGAGAAAGAACAGTGGAGCTGATTCTTCCCAGATCAACAAGAAGTTCAAGAGGAAATGCTACAATTGTGGAAAGAGCGATCACATGACAAAGGACTGCAGAAACAAGAAGTCTCGGGACAAGGGCAAGAAAATAAAATGAGGCCCATGTCACAGAAGATGAGTAGCTGACTGATGAGATCTCAGAGATGAACCTATCAGCAGTGGTAACTGAAGCCAACTTGGTTGTGAATCCGAGAGAATTGTGGGTAGACACTGAGGCTACTCGTCATATATGTGCTGAAAGCAAGATGTTTTTCTCATATCAGAAGATCGATGGCGGCGATCAGCTGACAATAGGAAACTCATCTACCTCTAGAGTGGTTGGACAAGGCACAATGGTTCTGAAGATGACATCCGGAAAGGAGCTTACATTGAAGAATGTATTGCATGTTCCAGATATTCAGAAGAATTTGATCTTGAGCTCTCTCCTTAGCAAAGATGGTTTTAAGCTTGTATTTGTTTCTGATAAATTTGTATTGAAAAAAAATGATGTGTATGTAGGAAAAAGGATACCTCACTGAGGGCCTTTTCAAATTCAATATAATGACTGTCAATCGACACAATGCTATTAATAAAGCTACAACTTCCGCTTATGTTATTGAGTCACGAAATGTATAGCATGGGAGGTTAGGACATGTAAATTATGATACAATGCGTAAATTAATTAACATGGACCTTATACCTAAATTTGCAATTGATAGCCAACATAAGTGTGAGGCATGTGTTGAAGCAAAAATGCATAGAACATCATTCCATTCAATAGAACGAAGTTCTGAACCCTTGGAACTTGTACACACTGACGTGTGTGATATGAATATTGTGCAAACAAGAGGCGATAAAAAGTACTTTGTCACTTTTATCGATGATAACACAAGATTATGTTATGTGTATTTGCTGAGGAGCAAAGATGAAGCTATTGATAGCTTCGTACACTATAAGAACGAAGTTGAAAATCAACTTGGTAAGAAAATCAAGAGAATCAGGAGTGATAAATGTGGTGAATATGTGTCACCATTTGGTGAATATTGTTCCAATCATGGAATTAATCACGAAACCACTCCTCCTTATTCACCTCAACAAAACGGGATTGCTGAGCATAAAACCGGACGTTGAAGGAAATGATGAATGCCATGTTGACAAGCTCTGGTTTACCCTAGAACTTGTGGGGGAAAGCCTTGCTTTCCACGAACTACGTTCTGAACAAGCTTCCTCATAGAATACTGGACAAGACAACACCAAGTAATGGTTCCTAAACCTAAGAAGGTTAGAATAGGAACCAAAACTGTTGATTGTATATTCATTGGATATGCTCGCAATAGTAGTGCGTATCGATTCTTGGTGCACAAGTATGAGATTCCTGATATCATTCCGAATATGATAATTGAGTCAATGAATGTTACATTTTTTGAAGAGACATTTCCTTGTAAGGAGAGACAAAGAACAGAGTCTCTCAAAAGAACTATTGATACTGTCAAAGACAGTGATCAGGTTGACCAAGAATCAGATCAACGTGCAAACGTTGAGACAATCAAACCTAGACGTAGCAAAATAGCTAGAACGTCTAAGTCATTTGGTCCCGATTTACTGACATACTTGTTAGAAAATGAGCCTCAAAGCTATAAAGAAGCAATGTCTTCGCTGGAGGCACCTTTGTGGAAATAGGCTATCAACAGTGAGATTGATTCCATCCTACAGAACCATACTTGGGAGTTGGTTGATCTTCCTCCAGGTTGTAAGCCACTGGGCTACAAAAGGATATTCAAACGGAAGATGAAATTGGATGGATCAATAGATAAGTACAGGGCAAGGCTTGTCATAAAAGGTTATAGACAAAAAGAGGGCCTTGATTATTTTGACACATATTCACCAGTGACTCGTATCACATCAATAAGAATGCTCATAGCCATAGCTGTACGTGCCAAATTTGGTCCAAAGGCAATTTTGACCTTTTGCTCCAGGACCACTACTGGATGCACCCTCGAAACCCCCTAACCAAACCCCAAAGATGTAATGTAGGCCCAGGCCCAATGAGCACCAACACCCGTAACCGAAGGACAATCCAAATACCAATCCACGTAACGTCCAGGCTCATGATCACAAACCAGCCGTTCCAGCCTACAATGGACAAAAGCAGTAACTACCCCTCATGAAGTCGACCGTTACCGAGACTCAACAGAAGAGTGATCAAGTGCGATTAAAGACGTACCCCCAGGTGGGTATATAAGAAAGGAGGCTCCATGTGGAAGGGGCATTGGACTTCAAGCTCTACGACTCCCAACTTAGTAATATTCTCTCCATAGCTCTCCTCACCTCCCACCTACCGCCGTCATGGCAACCCACGAGGATCAAGGTAACATCTGACCTTTGTCCCTCGTTCTACGACTTTAGTACCTCATTTTCATCACTGACTTGGGCGTCGGAGTGCCTACGGCATCCACCACACTGGTGGGTAGACCCTCCCCGCTCACCCTACCTCTTTGTTTTGCAGGATCGCCAGTTCCCCTCTCAACGAAATCTCAGTTGTAGACGTCGGGCGAAAACCAGCTTCTACAGTTTGGCACCCACCGTGGGGCCCTTGCGATTCATAACAAACAAAGCTCCCATTCAGCCAACGATGAACTCGTAAGCATCAACATGGCTTCAGGCAGCGAGCTTTCAGATCCAATCGCCAACCAATTGGCCATTCTCCATGAACGCCTGCACGTACTAGAAGAGGAAAATTCGGCCATGAAGAATACTAACGGCGACCTTCAAAAGTAGTTGGAGCATCTTTCTTCCACGCGTAGCCAAGTAGAACCAACGACTCCCCTTGAAGCTCCAGGCCGCCGGCCTAATTCGGTGGGGACACCAAACATCGAAAGAACTGAAGGTCCCCTTCCTGAAGATCGTCCAATTGATCACGGAAGAAACCAACAAGTCCCCCCAGCCGAAACGTTGACAGCTTCGTCAATACGTATGGAAATAGAGGAATTCAAGGAGGTGATTCTGTCTTGCTTACCTGGAGCCAGGCTACCTTTGAGGAAAAGTAGAGCAGAAACCCTGACAGATACTCCATTCGACGAAGGGATCAACTCGGTTGAGCTCCCACGGAAGTTTAGCCCTCCAGAAATGAAATTGTACGATGGATCAACCAACCCCGATGACCACATAATCTATTAAAAATACAAAATGATGTCCACAGGCCTTTCTCCACACCAGAGGGAGGCAGGAATATGTAGAGGATTCAAAGAGACGTTGGTCGGTCCAGCCCTCATATGGTTTATAAATTTACCATATCAATCGATTTGATCCTACAAAGAATTGGCAGACAAGTTCGTGGGACACTTCGCTAGTTTATGCAAGTTCAAGAAGACCACACACGACCTCGAATTGATACAACAGCAGAAGAGAGAGTCTATTCGAAGCTACGTCTCATGCTTTAACAAGGTGATAATAGCTATCCTAGATCTCCACCAGCCGACAACAGTAGAAGCATTTCGTAATGGGTTGTTGGCAGATAACGGCCTCTACAAGAAGCTAACGAAGAACCGATGCTATACCATGGACCAGACATTGGCAAGAGCCCGAACGGAGATCAGATGGGAAGAGGATAAAATGAATACAAGTAGGGAAACTTCTTCCAGTCTATGAGAGAAGAGAACGGGCCCATCCAGACGACCGAAAGAATTCGATAGGAGGGGCCAGCATACAACCGATCGAAGAACATATCGTCCAAGGGATTCCCGCCCCTATGACAGGACTTCCAATCGCGGGCCAATCCCTTACAACAGAAGAGAAAGAACCCCCAATGGTGCACCAAGACTCCCAGACTACAACTTCACTATATCACCAGGTGAACTCGTCTCAGTCCTCAGGAAGATGGGGAATGAAGTGAAGTGGCCTCCACGCTCCAAGGAAGTTTCTAGAAAGAAAGACACCGGTAGATGGTGCGAATTCCACCGAGACTACGGGCACACAACGGCCGACTGCATAGCACTAAGGTTGGAAGTCCTAGAACTACTAAACAAAGGGCACCTGAAAGACCTGTTAACGGAGAAATGGAAAGCTATATTGGCCCGGAGAGAAGAAAGAGAAGACAAGGGAGGAGCCCCAATTCCTCCTCCAATCAACAGCACTGTCAACTTCATCTCAGGAGGTTCAGAAGTAAGTGGGGTCTTTTATTCGGCAGCGAAACGACAAACCAGGATGGTTTCTTCTATCGTCTCAGACCACAAGCAAACTGTAGCGAGAGACTATACACGGCTAATGATTGCGTTCTCGGATGAAAAAATATCCAATCAGGTGAACCCCCACCAATCCCTACAAGTGGCCAACTTCATGGTCAAGAGAGTGCTAGTCGACACTGGATCATCAAACAACATTATCTTCTTGACGGATATCAATGACATGGGAGGAGGATTAGAGCAAATGAACCGTCAGTCAACGGCCTTGATAGGCTTCAGCGGAGAGCAGAAATTCACTGTGGCTGAAATTTGTCTCCCAGTATACGCAGGGGGAATCAATAAAAAGATTATGTTCCTGGTTCTTGATTGCCCTTCAGCCTACAATATGATAATGGGACGACCATGAATCCATGAGATGCGAGCCGTTTCATGTACATACCACCAGGTGTTGAAGTTTCCCACCAAATGCGGGGTCCAAGAGATTAGAGTGGATCAGCTTGCTTCCAGGGCCTGTTATCAAACCACCCTGAAGCTTAAATCCCAATCGGCATAGCAATTACATGGAGGATCTTGTCGAGACTACGCAGGTGGGCCCAAAGTGGAGGAACTCGATGAGGTCCAGATTCACCCATATTAACTGGACCATAAGACCCAAGTTGGAGCCGACCTTGACCCGGTGTTGCGGGCCGAACTGGTGGAATTCCTCCAGAAGCACCATGATTGCTTCGCCTAGTCGCATGGAGATATGAAATGGATAGACCCAGAATTGATGACTCATGAGCTACATGTAGATCCGACTCACCCGTCTGTTAAGCAAAAAAGGAGGAAGTTTGCCCCATAAAGGAACCGAGTCATCGACGAAGAAGTTCAGAAGTTATTGGAGAATGGAGCGATCAAAGAAGTACAGTACCCAGACTGGCTTGCCAAAGTCATGGTCGTACGGAAGAAAAATGGAAAATGGCGAGTCTGCATCGACTTCACAGACTTGAACAAGGCATGTCCATAGGATTCCTTTCCACTCTCACATATTGATTCGCTGGTCGACGCAGCAGTAGGGCATGAACTTTAAGTTTCATGGATGCGTACTTAGGCTACAACCAGATCCTCATGCATCCGAATGATCAGGAGAAGACGACCTTCGTCCCCAACATGGGGATCTACTGCTATAAAGTAATGCCATTCGGGCTGAAAAATACGGGTGCTACCTACTAACGACTTGTGAACAAGATGTTTTCCCATCAGATTGGGAAGACAATGGAAGTCTACATTGATGATTTGTTAGTGAAGTCTTTACAAGCTGACCAGCACATGGAACACCTTGGGGAGGCATTCGACGTAATGAAGAAGTATGGGATGAAACTGAACCCCACCAAGTGTGCCTTCGGTGTAGCTTCGGGAAAATTCCTTGGGAACCTGGTCACTCGACGAGGAATAGAGGCCAACCCAGAACAGATAAAATCCATACTCAAAATTCCATCCCCAACAAACCAAAAAGAAGTCATGCGACTTGCGGGGAGGATAACAGCTCTCAATAGATTCATCTCCAAGTCTACCGACAAAAGTTTCTTGTTTTTCTCCGCCCTCGGTAAGTCGAAGAAATTTGAGTGGACCCCGGCCTGCGAAGAAGCCTTGATCAGATTGAAAGAGTACCTGACCACACCGTCTATCCTATCCAAGCCAGTCGACAGTGAGAGGCCTTACCTTTATCTTAGAGTTTCGCCACAAGCAGTTAGCGTAGTTCTGATAAGAGAAGATGAAGGACTACAACATCCAGTCTACTACGTAAGTAGAGCCCTACTCGACCCTGAGATTCGATATACTCAAATGGAGAAGTTGGTCCTTGCTCTAATGATGGCGGCACGAAAGCTCCGCCCCTACTTCCAGGGCCATCCTATCACCATATATTCCACATCCCCGTTACGAAGCATTCTTCATAAGCTCGAGCTCTTCGGGAGATTGACCAAATGGGCTGTTGAACTTGGGGAATACAACATCACCTACCAACCGCGAACTGCCATTAAGTCCCAAGCTCTCACAGATTTCATGGCAGACTCCAGTCCCAATTCTCAGGAGGATATGAGAGAAGAAGTACTTTATGTCCGGTCGACAGAAATGTGGAAACTCTCGGTGGACGGAGCATCCAGCAGACGTGGTTCTATATTAGGAGTTGTGATCACTACTCCTGCAGGCGACATTATTCAACAAGGGTTCAAATATGGTTTCCAAACTACTAATAATGAAGCCGAGTATGAAGCACTGATAGCGGGGCTTAAACTACTCAAAGAGTTTGGGGCGAGGAGAGTGGAGGCGATGTCCGAATCTCAACTTATCGTCAATCAACTTCAAGGAGCCTACCAGGCTAGAGGGGCTCAGATGGCAGCGTATTTGTCTAAGGTAAAAAAAGTCCAGTATACTTTTGAATCTTTTGAAATTTCACAGATCCCAAGAGCCGAGAATACCCACGCAAATGCCCTGGCTACCATTGGATCCACACTACAAGAAGGGAATATCCAAGCCATCCCCGTAATATATTTGCAATGGCCATCCATAACTAAAATGGAAGGAGGCACCATCTCCCATATCACAAAAAATGACTCATGGATGACACCTCTAATCAAATACTTGGACGAAGGATCGTTACCAACAGACAAAGTGGTCGCCCGTAAGGTAAAATAGCATGCTGCACGTTTCATTCTGCACGACAAATAAGGAGGTCAATTGCCGGACCCTACCTCAAATGCCTCTCCCCAGAAGAAGCACAATACGTTCTGGCCGAGCTGCACGAAGGACAATGTGGGAATCATTCCGGAGGTAGGAGTCTTGCGTGTCGAGCCCACACAGCTGGATATTACTGGCCCACCATGCGCACCGACGCAGCTGAATATGCTCGCAACTGTGAGAAATGTCAGAGGTTTGCACCAGTCTCCCATCTTCCACCTGAAAAACTCAGCCCCTCCTTAGCTCATTGGCCGTTCATGAAATGGGGAATGGACATTGTCGGGAAGCTTCCAGTTGCCCATGGGCAACGAGTCTACATGCTCACATTAACAGACTATTACTCAAAGTGGATCGAAGCAGAGGCTTTCGCGAGGATAAGGGATCGGGAAGTACAAGGGTTCGTCTGGAAGAACATTATTTGTCGTTTCGGCCTACCCAGAGAGATTATCACTGACAATGGGTCCCAGTTCATCAGTCACCGCTTCCAGGATTTTTGCAAGAATTGGGGAATCAAGCTCATCTTCTCCACTCCACGCTACCCACAAGCTAACGGACAAGCTGAGTCTTCCAATAAAACGATAATAAACACTCTGAAGAAAAGGCTAGAGAAAGTGAAAGGAGCCTGGGCAGACGAACTCCCGGGAGTCTTATGGTCGTATCGAACAACAGTCAGATCGTCAACTGGCGAAACGCCATTCTCCTTGACTTTTGGAACCGAAGCAGTCATTCCAACCGACTTCGGTGTGCCTTCACCACGGTACCAGTGGGTTGACGAGGATATGAACAAAAGACTCATGACCAATGCACTCGACACTATTGAAGAGTTAAGGGAAAACGCGACCATACAGCTCGCAGCCTACCGACAGAGGATGTGCAAACACTTCGATAAAAACATGAGAAGTATAACTTTCAAGGAAGGCGACTGGGTCATTCGCCGAGTCTTCCAAAATACCAATGAAGCTAATGATGGGAAGCTCGGGCCCATTTGGGAGGGCCCATACATTGTCAAGAAAATTGTAGGCCACAGAGCCTACAGATTAGAAAAAGAAGATGGGAGGCATGTCCATAACAGCTGGAATGCTATTCACCTCAAGAAGTACTACCGATGACATCATCACTTAACAAACTGCCATCCTACCGCAATAAGGCGACCTGTTTGTTTGATTTCAGTTTCGATCTTTACCTTTTTGTAATTTCAATTTCATTTATGTAATTTCGCATAAGTCTATTGAACGAATTATTAACAAATGTGGCTAAATTCTAGTCGACGGGAGGATTAATGTCCAAATGACAATTGAGGTATATATTCACAATCAAAACATTGTCTTTACAAGAAAGGTCGGAGCCAATATTACAAAATTCGAAATGTCAAAGCTACTTCAATCTTCTTGCCTTTCAACAGGCTCAACCCAATCCATCGGCTGAGAGAGAGGGTCATTCTCCATAGGCTGCTTTGGTCCAGACTCTTCCGTGGTAGCCTCAGTAACCTTATCAACAGTTGCTCCAGTCATAGGCTGCTTCGGTCCAAACTCTTCCGTGGCAGCCGCAACAACCTTATCAACAGTTTCGCCAGTCATCAGGACTTTTTCAACTCTCTCGGCATCGGTCCCTCCAATCTCCTCTGCGGCCATTTCCTTGGATCTAATCTCATGTCCTCCTTCAACTTCAATCTCCTCGATCGAAAAAGAGAGGCCAGCCTCCAATCTTTCCCCCAGCGTTATCCACTTCCTAGGATTCCATGAGCTGTGTTCCCCTGACATGTACTCCTTCATGAGCTGTCTCCTATCTTTTATAATGGCTTCCATAGCCACTCCCTCCAACCTATCCAGCAATTCAGTTTTACGGCCTTCCAGCTCTTCGACACCCCTCTTTACAACTTCCAATTCGAAAGACGTCACCTCCAATTTAGCTTTCGTGGCCTTAGCCTCGTTCTCAGCTTCCTTCATTCTCTTTTTGGATTCTTCAGAGGAGGCTTTAGCTTCAGCCAATTCTTTTCGTAAGGCTGCATTCGACTTCTCCAGTTCTGTCGCCTTCCTCAGGCTGGCTTTGACATATCTTTGTTGGAAGATGGCATACTCCAGAGTCTGATACGATAAATGCAAAAAAAAATGAATAATTTCACTTTGAAGATTCTTGAATACAAAATCCTTACCTCGTAATTTCGAGCAACGACTCTCTTTGCAGCCTTCAGTGGTCCCAATGTCAGCATTCAACATTCATCTTCCTCAAAAAAGCAATCCATCGGCGAAGTTGGACAAACTGGAGGGATCCGACATAACTGTCGTGCTCCTTGGGATATTAATGATTACATTTTCTGGGTCCTCCTCAATATCCGGCAATTGTTTCCTCTTCTTCGAAGAATTTTCGGATCCAGTCGACGTCTTGCGACCTGTTTCAGATGGTAGTATGGCTGGAGTATCCTTCCTTGAGGGTTGAGACTCGAGGACAATCTCAATTTCCTTCCCCTTGGATTTATTCTTCTTCCTCCGTTCCAGCATTTCTTCCACTGATGGTAGTCTGAATTGACTCATTCTTTGCACTGCGCATAAATTTTCCTCCGGGGTTAGAATCCGCAAAAAGAAACGCCATTCGTATAAGATCCGACACGCTAAGGTATTGAGTACGACTGTCAGTTTATGTAATATAGTTCGTGTTTGCTACGACCCCAGGCGTCATGTCAAAGCTATGATTGCGGTTTGAGCCTACAAAAGAAACATGAAAATAACGTCAGAGGCACATTAAGTCTACAAACAAGAAAAGAATGTAACCAACACTCACTCATAATTTCCCAACACTCGGGAATTCTACCAGACCCAGTCGACCCAAACACACCCTCTCCCCTTACAAAAAAGTAAGTCTTTTGCCAACCCCCTTTATCATTTGTAGTCAGCCCATAAATCAAATGCTTTATCTTTTGTCGAAGGAACAAGTGGTATCTCACTTTCTCCACTGCATGTTCCTTCATATAGTAAGTGTAGAGTAAGTCATTCACTCTGAATCTGATTTCCAATTCATATGCTAAAACCTCAACCGACATCAGGACTCTCCATGTGTTTGGCATAAGTTGAGAATGGGCTATTTCATAATGATCTAATACTTCCTACACAAGGTTTGGAATTGGGAACCTAAACCCGTCTGTAAAGGGACGTTCATAGAACCCAATCCACCCGGAAATCCTATAGTCGATTTGTTCTTTCGAAGAAGGCAACCTAACTTGAACAGACTCAGGGAACTTGTACTTTTTTTGATCTCCCTCATGGCTCTCTCAGTTACACTTCTTTGAGGGTTTTTAGTCAGAAGATTGGTTGGTTCACTTGTGCTGGGTTTGCTCGACTCGGCAGTAACAGATCGCAGAGGTGGCACATCTTTAGGAATACCAACTGGAGCTTCCGTCGATGCGACAATCAACACATCTTCATCACCCCAACTTGAGTATCCTTGCTATACATACTATAAGGGGAGATGACTTGCAAGGGCGAACCTACATATATCTCCAGCGATGAATCACTTGAGCTCGAACGACCTTCAGATGACATATCAGTTCACTCTACAAACAACGAATCAACCTAAAACCAGTATGACAAGAGATCAAACCTAGGCCTCACACAAACACAATCCTAAAAAAACCTAATCAAATTGAAGATCAAATCCTTAACCTTAGCCAAGAACAGGTTGAATATACCCTTTGAAAAAATTGAAGATTTTAAGAACATGAAGAAAGGAAAGAAGAATACCTTAAAATTCGAGGAGAGCCCTTCAACCTTAGACTCGAGAGAAGATATTGCGAATGAAATAAATGAGACCCCTCAAGGCCTCTTATACCCTTCCTCACGGTGACTCTCTTTTTTCCCGCCCAAATGGCCTCGAAAACAATGCATCATTTATTGCAAGTGAGGAAATCGAGGGGAACTAGAGACACTCAGCACCAAATAAAGTATTGTCGACTGGAATCCCAAGCAACTTTGATGCAAGTCGAATTAAGGACCCTTCCTCTGGTCAAGTCGACATGAAGGCTCGGTTTGGTCCCTCTTTCATACCAAACAAGTAAATACCTTCCTGGCCCTCATCAGGTCAAGTCGACGGGATCACCTCCCAAGTGGCTCATAATAGAGTCAAGTGTTAGTTTTTTGACCTTCCTCTGGTCCAGTCGACATGTAGGCTCGATTTGATCCCTCTTTTATACCAAAAGAGTGAATGTCTTCCTAGCCCTCATCAGGTCCAGTCGACGGGATCACCTCTGAAGTGGCTTATAATAGAGTCAAGTGTTAGTTCTTTGACATTCCTCTAGTTCAGTCGATATATAGGCTCGATTTGGTCTCTCTTTGATACCAAACGAGTAAATGTCTTCCTGGTCCCCATCAGGTCTAGTCGATGAGATCACCTCCCAAATGGCTCATAGTAGAGTCAAGTGTTAGTTCTTTGACCTTCCTCTGGTCCAGACGACTTGTATGCTCGGTTTGGTCCCTCTTTGATACCAAACGAGTAAATGTCTTTCTGGCCCTCATCAGGTCCAGTCGACGGGATCACCTCCCAAGTGGCTCATAATAGAGTCAAGTGTTAGTTCTTTGACCTTCCTCTGGTCCAGTTGACATGTAGGCTCGGTTTGGTCCTTCTTTGGTATCAAATAAGTGAATGCCTTCCTGGCCTCATCAGGTCGAGTCGACGGGAACACTCCCCAATTGGCTCGTAAGGGAGTCAAGTTTGGTCAATAGACCTTTTTTTCTGGTCCGGATGACATGTAGACCCGGTTAGGTCCCTCTCAGGGACCAAACGAGCAACCAATCTCCTTACCATAATCAGGCAAGTTAAAAGCTTGGTTCATACTCAACTCAAACAACCCGAAGGCTCCAATAGCCCTCTAACCAAACGAATGGAGCCCATCCAAGTACCTCACACGAAATTGTCGACTGAGGCGAGACCAAGAGAAAGAAAACTTGGACGATATTCCGTCTAATATCGAGACATTTACGGTCTTCAACAAAGCCTCTAGGTCATGACCAGAGACAACATCCACTTGCTTCCACTGGGGACATCTCCCTTGTCCAGACGACACTTAACTCGCTCGATTGCGATTTGATTAGTGCCATAAAGACCTTTCTAGCTCGATTCAGACGACACGACCAGCGAAATACTCTCCAAACCAAGTACTCATTGACTTAGAGAGTAGGGGACAAACTGTACGGGCCAAATTTGGTCCAAGGGTAATTTCGACCTTTTGCTCTAGGACCACTACTGGATGCACCCTCAAAACCCCCTAACAAAATCCCAAAGATGTAATGTAGGCCCAGGCCCCATGAGCACCAACACCAGTAACCGAAGGACCATCCAAAGACCAGTCCACGTAACGCTCAGGCTCATGATCGCAAACCAGCCGTTCCAACCTACAACGGACAAAAGCAGTAACTACCCCTCATGAAGTCGGCCGTTACCGAGACTCAATGGAAGAGTGATCAAGTGCGATTAAAGACGTACCCCCTAGGTGGGTATATACGAAAGGACGCTCTATGTGGAAGGGGAATTAGACTTCAAGCTCTACGACTCCCAACTCAGTAATATTCTCACAATAGCTCTCATCACCTCCCACCTACCGCCCTCACGGTAACCCATGGGGATCAAGGTAACAACTGACCTTTGTCCATTGTTCTATGACTTTAGTAAGAGTTTTGAGGTATCTGAGAGAAACTTCAAAATATGGGCTGCATTATGCGAGATATCCTTCTGCTCTAGAGGGATACAACGATGCTAACTGGATATTTGATACAGTGGATTCTAAATCTACGAGTGGATTTGTTTTCACAATTGGTAGTGCAGCCGTGTCATGGAAATCCTGGAGGCAAACATGTATTGCCCGGTCTACTATGGAATCATAGTTAATAGCATTAGACAAAACAGAGAAAGAAGTGGAATGGCTTCGAAATTTCCTGGAGGATATTCCTAGTTGGCCCAAACCGGTGCCAGCGATAAGCATACATGGTGATAGCCAATCAGCTATTGGGCGAGCCCAAAATACAATGTATAATGGTAAGTATCGACACATACATCGGAGACATAATACCATACGTCAACTGCTCTCAAGTGGCATAATATTGATCGATTATGTCAAGTCGAAGGAAAACCTAGCGGATCCACTTACTAAAGGTTTACCTAGAGAGCAATTTGAGAAGTCATCGAGGGGAATGGGTTTGAAGCCTATAAATTAAGAATTGTCACTGTAGAAAACCAACCTAGCTGACTGGAGATCCCAAGATCTAAGTTCAAAAGGGACAACAGAAACTTTGTGCAATTCAAAACAAACACTGAAGAGTTTTGTACTCTTTTCCATTCCGATAATGACGCATAGTGTTGTCTATCAAGGTTAGGATAAGTTAAGGCTTTTAATGATCACTATATTAGGAGATGAGTCCTAATGCGGGTAAAAGTAGATTACCTCTTCATAGTAGATCACTTATTTCAAGTAAGAAGTGAGGCCGCTTCCGTGGGATTTTACTGGCTGATTTCCCTAAAGTGCTTGATGAATCCAGGACCGTTGTTCATGGCCGAAATGAACACAACTGTATAACAGAAAAATGGTCGAAGTAAAGCTGTGTGTTGGCAATTGTCTTGGTTTACACCAACGATAGAACCGTGTTGGTCTCTAAGACATTCCAAGATCATATAAGCAATGAAATATTGTGAATACAAAAGTAAAGTATGGCGGAATCATACTTACAAAGAGCGGATTTTGGAAGTGTTGATATCAAAAATTTATTCTCCAAGTTTTCGGCCAAGCTCAACTTTTGGGGATGAGATCCAAGCTCCAAGCTTTGAGTTGATTCCAAGCTTTTGGGATGGTTTCCCTATCACCTTGGATGATTCCTTGATGTGCTAGCAACTAAGGAAATTTGCAATAAATTTCCTTCTTGTTCTTCCTCCTTGTTCGGCCAAAGAGAAAAAATGGGAGAGTGTTAATTCTAAATTAATTCGTTAGCCCGAATTAAAATCCAATTTTAATTCCACGTCGAAATCTAATTTCGTTAAATATATCGAATATATTATTTTATCGATTAATTCAAAATTAATCGTTCTCTCTCTTCAAATAGTATTTTATCCTAGATAAAATATCTCCGTAATTAATCCCAGATTAATTATGCTTGAATCATACGTCATCGGCAGGAAGCGACCCAAGAGATCCCTGGATATGTTGGCAGTAAATCTGGTCGTCGGACTATCCGAACACGTACGTACCTCGTACTACGTTTTTTACCGATTTATGAGACATGGTTGGCTTCTAACAAAGCACCGTGCCTACCCAATTCTCCAGAAATATTCTTAATGGAATATATAATCTATGTCAGGAGTAGTATACGTAGTATTGTGTATTGCGATCCAATATCAGATGTCACATGCAAGGCCTGAGGTTGGAATAGTGTCTGCCCCGTACGAAGCATATATCGGATTACAAACAACTAGTCTCTTTAATCGGATAATCATGACCATGTCATATTATCCCGATGGTTGCAACCAATTTAGAGTACCAGTTCTGTATCCCTACGTGATCATCATCTCCATATGACTGAAGTGATACTTCCATCTTGACATCACACCCAATACACTACGATTCCCAATGTATGATCTCACGAATCAGATGGAGCAATGTACTCCGCTTCTGTTGTTGAATCGGCAACAGTCTCTTGCTTGGAAGATTTCCAGCTTACTGCTCCGTTATTCAAACAAAATATGTACCCGAATTACGACTTACAGTCATCTTTATCGGTTTGGAAACTTGCATCGGTATACCCAGTTACCTCAAGTTTTCCATCTCCATAGATTAAGAAAGCATCCTTAGTTCGTCTAAGATACTTAAGGATATTCTTAACCGCCATCCAATGACCATCACCTGGATCGGCCTGATAGCGACTACACTTGCTCAAAGCATACGAGACATCAGGTCGCGTACATATCATGTCATACATGATCGATCTGAATGTCGAGGCGAATGGTATCCGACTAATGTTGTCTCTCTCATCTAGAGTTTTAGGAGACATGTCCTTAGATAGAGTGACGCCATATGAAACTGGCAACAGTCCCCTCTTGGACTGATCCATGTTGAATATCTTCAACACTTTGTCAATGTACGTACTCTGGGAGAGTCCAAGCAGCTTTCTAGATCTATCCCGGTAGATCTTTATTCCTAGAATAAAGGCTGCTTCTCCCAGATCCTTCATGGATAATTTTAATGAAAGCCAAGCTTTCACCGATGTTAACATGGGAATGTCATTGCCAATAAGCAATACATCATCAACGTAAAAGACAATGAATGTCAGTGCGCTCTCACTAACCTTCTTATATACACAAGGATCAGCCTCGTTTTGAACGAAATCATATTCTTTTATAATCTCATCAAAACGTTGGTTCCAAGAACGCGATGCTTGCTTCAATCCATAAATGGATCGATTTAACTTACAAACCTTGTTTGCAAGTCTTGGTACAACAAAACCATCAGGCTGATGCATATAAACATCCTCCAAAAGGTTTCCGTTAAGGAAAGCGGTTTTGACGTCCATATGCCATATCTCGTAATCGAAATATGCAGCAATAGCAAGCATAATCCGAATGGATTTTATCATGGCAACGGGTGAAAAAGTTTCGTCTTAATCGACACCATGTCGTTGACGATACCCTTTCGCTACAAGCCTAGCTTTGTACGTTTGTATGTTTCCATCCATGTCGGTCTTCCTCTTGAAGACCCATTTGCATCCAATAAGATTTACGCCTTCTGGTGTATCAACCAGTGTCCAAACTTGGTTAGTGTACATGGAATCCATTTCAGAATTCATGGCATCTTGCCATAAACCGGAGTCGATACCTCGTATAGCTTCCTCATACGTAGCCGGCTCATCTTCCTCAATAAGATTAATATCCACATGAGGTGAGATCAGAAACCCATACCTCTCAGGTTGTTTTCTGACTCTCTCCGACCTATGCGGTCCTTGTGTATTCGAAGATTGTGGTATTGTCTCATCCCTGATGGACTGTTCATGTTCCGTTAAGGATTCTGTGCCAGGAACAGTATCACTCCAATTTTCATCGAGTTCTACTTTCCTCCCACTTATCACTGCATTTAGGAATTCCTTCTCAAGGAATACCACATGTAGAGCAACAAATACTTTGTTCTCTTGTGGGTGATAGAAGTAATGTCCTTTGGTTTCCCTAGGATATCCTACAAATAGGCATTTATCCGATTTGGGTTCTAGTTTGGTACATTCCAAACGTTTGACGTATGTCCAGCAACCCCAAATCTTCAGGAATGAGAAACCCGGTTTCTTTCCTGTCCATATTTCATATGGAGTCTGTTGAACAGACTTTGACGGAACTTTATTCAAAATAAGTATTGCACTGTTCAATGCATATCCCCAGAAGGAAATATGTAGCTCTGTACGACTCATCATATACCTTACCATGTCTAACAAAGTTTGGTTTCTCCGTTCGGACACACCGTTTCATTGCGGTGTTCCTGGAGGAGTCCACTGTGAAAGAATACCATATTCTTTCAAGTAATCAAGAAACTCATTGCTCAAGTATTCGCCACCAAGGTTCGACCGCAATGTCTTAATACTTTTGCCGGTCTGTTTTTCTACTTCGTGTCGAAACTCTTTGAATTTCTCAAAAGTTTCCGACTTGTGTCTCATAAGATACACATAACCATAACGTGATGCATCATCCGTAAAGGTTATGAAGTATTCATATCCACCTCTAGCCTGGCTAGACATGGGCCCACAAACGCCACTATGAACGAGGGCTAACAGTTTGGTGGCTTGTACACCTTTACCGCTAAAAGGTGATTTAGGCATCTTGCCTAATAAAGAAGATTCGCAGACGTCATATGAATTTGGATCAAATCCGTCCGAGTACTCACTCTTCGAAAGTGTGGATATACGTGTCTTATTTTTGTGTCCTAGACGACAATGCCACATATAAGTTTCATCTTTGTTACTTACTTTAAGCCTTTTGTTTGTTACATTATATGTTTGAGATTGATTCATATTCAAAATATATAGACCATTTTTTACATCAGCGGTGCAAATTTCCATATCATTTTTATACATAAAACACCCAGTGTTTCGAAATACAAAAGTATACCCACATTGGGTTAACATAGATACATAAATAATATTCCTAGTCAAACTAGGTACATAATAACAGTCTGATAGTTTAAGTACATGCCCCGAGGGCAGTTCTAAAACAAAAGTGCCAACGGCCAAAACGGTGACCTGTGTCCCATTTCCAACGCGGAGGTCAATCTCTCTGAGGTCAGTCTCCTTCTAATCTGCAGATCCTGCATATTAGTACATATATGAGTTCCACAACCAGAATAAAAATCCAATTTTTAAAACTAGTAGTAGACATGTTTATTTCTATAACAAACATACCTGAAGCCGGTGCCTTGCCCGCTTTGATTTCCTTCATGTGTGCCTTGTACTCGCGGCAGTCACGCTTTCAGTGACCCCGTTTCCTGCACTACAGACAAACATCTTGGGATTTGTCCTTAGGTTTCCCTGAACCCTTTGACGATTTGGCCTTGCCCTTCTTCTTATGCTTCTTCTTCTTGACACCTCCAGTCGCCTTGGGCCAAGCCCTCGGAGTCTGAGATGTTGAAGCATAATGCGCCTCACACTTCTTGCTCTTTTGAAGCTCTTTCTCTGCTTCACGCAGAGTGGACATCAACTCTCCAAGAGTTTGGTCTTGGTTCAACATGTTATAGTTCGTGACGAACCCACTCCAAGTGTCGGGGAGAGACTGTAGGATCAAATCTATTGAAATCTCAGCCTTGAAGACGATGCCCATCTGTCCGAGTTGCTCAATGTGAGCAATCATCTGTGACACATGGTGCTCAACAGACGTACCCTCTGACATGCGAGCGCGGAAGAGCTTCTTCTGCAACTCATATCTTTGCGATCTAAGATTAGATCGGTGAAGATCATGCACAACTTCGCCATCATGTCATAGGGATCAAATCCCTTGTTTTGATGACGAAATTACGGAGTCATAGCGGCAAGCATTACCGATTGAGCAGTCGCATTGTTATCGTTATGAGTCTTCAAAGCTCTAGCTCAAGCAACTGATCAGGTCGGGGCTTCGGCCTAAGAGGTCGCTCTATAGTGTAGAGTAACTTCTCGGATCCTAGAACAATTCTGAGATTCATATCCCAGTCTTGAAAGTTTGTGCCATTAAAGACGTTGTCGCCCATGACAATATCCCTAACGCTTAACTTTCCTGTCATCTTAACCGCAATAGTCCAACTATTCGATTAACGATGTATGGGTACAGTTTAACGAACTGTTACAAGAAAAATAATAATATATTAGTCCAACTATATAATATTGACGAAATAATTTGAAAGCGCGTAAGCTAAATATTTGAACGAAATTGAAAATTCAATACTAGCCTCCCACTATTTTTCGGCGAGCCTCTAACCCTTTGTTGAGTACTCGGGAAACCTAGTTTCCTAGTGGGCTAGGATCCCGTTAAATAACACACAACCTTGACTTTGGCCAACAAGATGTATGATATTTAACTAGGTAGATCTCTAAGATCAATTGGATCTCATCCAATTCCTAGATCCGGTAAGGTGGACCTCCAAGTCCGAAACATATATACAATATATATGCCAATATATCCAATATATTTTCCTAACCTTTTTCCTCTGAATCAACTAAGCCTTGGCTTTGGCACAACAAGCTTAATGATTCCAGTTTAGCGGAACCCATTGAATTTGGAAAGCTTCGTAATCGATGTCGATGGACAAGAAGTGATCTTGACTTTGGCCAACAAATCACAACTTAGACAAGACATACGATATGGAACAAAGCCTTCATGATTCAAACACATCCGCGATGGACAAAGGTCTTGACTTTGGCCAACAAACTAGTGCCAATCTTGGATCTTGAGTAAGAAACACTCAATGGAAGGAAAACGCTTAATATATGTTGAGGGTTTTTCGCGTAAATTGGCAACCAAATTATTATCTTTGTTAGGTCTCATCATACACCCTTAAGCATGCATTCTAAAAGCATAATAAGGCGCAAAAATAAATTAATAATGATATGCGGATGGATATCTCACAGATTGTTCCTTGAACAAATCACTTCATTTCCTCTCCCCGGCTAGCACTATTCCTACTTCTACCCAATTACATAATACAATGAAAGAAACATCATTAACATTGAGGAGAATTAGGTGAGAAGAGAATTACAAAGAATCAAGAGAGATAAGGCTGGACACGCAGGTCCAATTTAATAAATTCTAAATTTACAACAATTTCCAAAATTGCCTTTTCCCTTCTAATATCCATCTGATATGCATTATTCATTCAACACATCCATGTATTCACACAAAGCATGTTATTCAATCAATCTAATCCAATTAATTAATCTTTGAATAAATGATCATCCAATGTTCAAACAACGATTTGATTTTGCGCGAGTCCAACTCGTTTAAGAATAAGTACTCAAAGTACGAATTCTTGAATTATATCAACTACAATTTAAATCTAATTTAATTCGTATTCAATACTAATTCTATATTTAATTCTAAATTAAATAACTACATTTTAATGTGCCTTTATGACTTAGATTCCAAATCTAATCTAAATGGGTCTCAAAGCCCAATTAACATCCAATGTTATTTAATTAAAGTCCAATGGGCTTTCAATTAATTTCTTAAGGCATGACTTTGGTCAATATAGGTCAAACCCAAATACCAAAGCCCAATTAAGGAATCACCCTATTTGCCAAGAAACCAATTTAGGCCCATAAGGCCCAATTAAACATAAAAAGGCTCATTTTTCATATTTGGACTTAATGGAATGATTTAGGCCCAATTTGGATCCAATCCAATTGACCTAAACCAACTTGGCCCAACAAGCCCATTAGGCCAAAATACAACATTATAAGCCCAATTCTAAATTAAGCCCAACTAATTAAATTTTAAAATTCCAAATTTCATAATTTAATTAATTAAAGTGTATTACATTAATTAATTATTATAAATTAACATTTCCAAAATATCAATTTAATCAATTAATCATGCTTTAATTTGTCAACACATGTCCAATATTATTGAAACAAAATCATCTCATTTCATGCTTCTCAAGGTCACAGCATTTTGGGGTTTTTTTATATCCGATTCCGATATCAATCCAATTGAATCTTAAATCAATATATCCATGTCTTTCAACTCATCCAATGATCAAAAAACAAAAAATACCATGACTTTAGGGCAATAGTTACATTCGGCCAAGCCAAAATAATTGGGGAAAATTAATCCAATTCAATTTTCATCAAATTGATCATGCATAACTCCAAGTTATTAACATACAAGCATACTCAAACAAACAATTTGATTAAAACATGCTCAAATCAAATTTACCCAAATTTTAGTATATAAACCCTAATCAATTTCATGCTTATTCAAGGCTCTGATACCATTGTTGGTCTCTAAGACATTCCAATATCATATAAGCAATGAAATATTGTGAATACAAAAGTAAGTATGGTGGAATCATACTTATAAAGAGCGGATTTTGGAAGTGTTGATATCAAAAATTTCTTCTCCAAGTTTTCGGCCAAGCTCAACTTTTGGGGATGAGATCCAAGCTCCAAGCTTTTGAGTTGATTCCAAGCTTTTGGGATGGTTTCCCTATCACCTTGGATGATTCCTTGATGTGCTAGCAACTAAGTAAATTTGCAACAAATTTCCTTCTTGTTCTTCCTCCTTGTTCGACCAAAGAGAAAAAAATGGGAGTGTTTTTGGTTCCAAAAACCGTGTGTGAGAGAGAGAGTGCAAGACTTGTATTTTGTTTCTAAAACACTTACTAAAGTCATTCACATACATTTGGTATATCATTTTTCCAAAAAACAATAAAGCAAATTGGAGGGAAAATGGCATTCAATGCCTTCATCTACCACCATCATGAATAGTGACTGGTTGTCAATCACAAAAAAAGTGACATGACTTCCATCACTAAAGTGACAAGCGATGTGACGTGCGATGTGACTTGCGGGCCGCACTTTAATTCAAAATACGAGTGGGCCCGCAAACACATTCCGGGCTCAGGTTCGTTAATTCCGAATTAACGAACTTTCCGTTGCGACGTAATTAAATCAAATTTAATTAAATAATTATGCCTAGCAAAATTACTATTCACGTCGCTCGTGAATTAATTCTAAATTAATTCGTTAGCCCGAATTAAAATCCAATTTTAAATCCGCGTCGAAATCTAATTTCGTTAAATATATCAATATATTATTTTATCGATTAATTCCAAAAAATCGTTCTCTCTCTCTCTAAATAGTATTTTATCCTAGATAAAATCTCTCCGTAATTAATCCCATATTAATTATGCTCGAATCATACGTCATCGGTGAATCTTCGGGAAGCGACCCAAGAGATCCCTGGATATGTTGGCAATAATCCGGTCATCGGACTATCCGAACACTACGTCCCTCGTACTACGTTTTTTACCGATTTACGAGACATGGTCGGCTTCTAACAAAGCACCGTTCCTACCCAATTCTCCAGAAATATTCTTAATGGAATATATAATCTATATCAGGCGTAGTATACGTAGTATTGCGTATTGAGAACCAGTATCAGATGTCACATGCAAGGCCTGGGGCTGGAATAGTGTCTGCCCCGTACGAAGCATATATCGGATTACAATTAACTAGTCTCTTTAATCGGATAATCATGACCATGTCATATTATCCTGATGGTTGCAACCATTTAGAGTACCAGTTCTGTATCCCTGCGTGATTATCATCTTCATATGACTGAAGTGATACTTCCATCTTGACATCACACCCAATACACTACGATTCTCAATAAACCCAGAAGAGGCGTACACAGGACCTGTTAAAGTCCTGGATGACCAAAACCAAAGCGTATTGATTGTCGCAAGTACTAGCGATGCAAGTCTCAGGTTAAGACCAAATACACCTACCCTGAAGCGGATTCCCGTAGACACATAGTCATACTACCAACGGGATTCCGCGGGGTCTATCCAGAGCGAAGCTGTTTCCATACCATCGGTAAACACAACCTCCTATCACACTTGCATAAGTATCTAATACTTAAATATATGAGAACTATGCTGTTACGCTTCCATAAATCGCACAAGTGCAATACTAGTCTATTCCACATTATCGTTGTCCAGTCTCGATAATACTACGACTAGAGACATTTAATGATTAAACCGTTATGGATTGATACTCTCTCATATCTTATAATCCGAAACTAATCATAAGGACTTTTATCATTTATATTTTAAGTAATCAAATTACAAAATTATAAAATGTAATTTCATTGCCACATAGTTAATTTGTACAAAAACCACAATGTCTTTTACAAATATTGACGCTATGGGTAATAATTGTCTAACAAATCAGTTAAGACTATGGGTCACTGGTTTGCAAAGTAAATCCGATTGTCATTCACTAGGAAAGGTTCAAGGCGAACGCTACCTATTTCGATGCAGCTTTAGTTCACGGAAACACTCACAAGTGTCTGCATGAATATTTGAAGAATTGAGGGGGATTGTTGTAAATTCTTCAAATATTACTATTTTGGATGGAGGATGGACATGTCACTTGGATAGTACCCTATAGGGACATGTCCTCCAATTGAGTATAACATGCTTCTAGGCTCCAAGGGGTGCATGGGAGGGATATAACCCTTAGGTGCCTTAAGGCACCCTTCCATGTCTTTATAAAGAGGCCTCCATGTTCATTCTCAGAGATCCAAATCCATCCGAATTTTAGAGTCTCATTTTGTTGTTTTGAGTCCAAGAGAGTTCCTCCATTTACAAGTTCAAGATCTTCTTATGGAGTGCCACTTGAAGAAGAGTAATCCAAGTTATCATGGGAGAACGTTAGCCACAAAGCCCGTAGAGCACCGAGACGGGGCTAATAAATTCTTAAGGACAGAGACACATCTCGACTTGGACATCATTTATAAGGTTTTTCTTGTTCTCAAAGTATTAGGGTTCATGCATGTCAAAATAGATCTGAAATTTGGGTTCTGGTTTTGATTGTTATTTGCATGTTAGTTTCATTTAATAATACACAAATCCACCAACAGTTTTGTCAAGTATAATTCAAAAATCTAAATGAAGGTTTTTCTTACCTCCCTACAACACATATATATCTATGTATTTGGATACATATTATCGTCAATCACATTAATTTGTGAGCAC